>VDFB02362281.1:0-15846 GCA_007258455.2 Sequoia sempervirens
ACCACGTAATTTGTTTCCTTTAGTTACAAATAACATTTTAATTGATTTTGGTATACCATTTTTATTTATTTTTTAATTTGGTTGCCTTGATATACAAACTATCCTATAGGTTAGGTGCATGATTAAATGTTATTTGCTAAGGTTATGCTTGCAGCCATACCAAACCCGGAGAACTCAAAGGCAAATAATTTTTTTTTTTTTTTTTAAAAAAATTAGATTAAACATACAATACATTAATCATAATCACATAACCATATTACATTACATTATCACACTTAGTTCTCTGGGGCATGCGAGGTTACATTGCAACCACAAACGGAAATAAAAGATAAAGATAAACCATGTAACCAATTATAATATAAAACCATGAATAATTGTACATCCATGAACCAAGAGCAAGTATGTTAAGATACCACATAATACAATCATATGAATCTCATCAAATAAAATTACATTGAATCCTAACTATTACATCATTGCTATAATGTTACATTACAATCTTTTGATATAATAATTACAATGAATTTCCCAAACAAGTGGGATGATACAATTTACAATGAAAGCTGAATAACAAAGTGAACACTGGTGCAACTCCAACTACGAAAAAGATGTGAACAAAGGATGCTGATGGGGAACCCAACGGGTGCGGAGCACGTTCCACCCAACCATGTGAATTAAAGATAACTCACCCCCCGTGCTCAGAGGTGATAATGAAGTTAACCCGACCAAGATTGAAAAACTGACTCCATGACAACAAGGTACAACTCAAATACAAACACCGAGAATATAGTTAAAACAAGCAATGACAATAACAAGTCACCAAAGTATACTCATAATCACTTTCACAAAATCTGAATCAACAATAAGAGTACAAAGCTAAGGAAACTGATACAACATCCAAAGTCCAAAATACATTTCCAGAGGCAAAAGGCAACAAGGCAAACAAGAAGTCTAATGGAGAGTGTCATCACATAGCTCTCATGGGATCTCCAAGCTCTTCCTCCAACATGAGGCGTCGGCACCCATCTATGGATCTCCTAGCTCTTCCTCCTACTTGAGGCGCCGACACCATAGGGTAGCTCATGCGGAATCAATAACCTCTCATGAAGATGAGATTATGACTTTGCCGACCACGGCCTTCTCAATCTATCATTAGTCCATGATAGCCCTAATGCATAGATAAGGAATCCAATTTCTATTATCTTGAGTGTTTTACTACCCTTTCCCCCTAATTCTATTTTTTTAGGTTATCACTTGTTTACCTACTCTTACGTGGGTTCTCCTGTGCACTTCCTCTTAACCGAGGCACCGGCCCCCATGAAGAGCCACTCTCCCTATGACCCCTAACAGAAAATTGAAACAAGACAAGGGTTGAACCTCAACAAATAAGCATGATACCAAAACTAGAACAAGCGAGGCATTAACCCTCTCGCAACAACTCAGAACCAAAAAGTCTCAACAACCGTTCAACCCTTCCAAACATGAACCACAAGTTTTCAACTCTAAAGAGAAATTCAAAACGAGAATAACATCCAAAAATAAACAAGCCTCTGGAACAAGGTTTCAATTCAACAACCGGGTTCCCACATCGACATTAAAGCCAACACAAAAAAATAGAATGTAACTACACATAATTTGATGATCTCAAGACACCATATCAACTTACTCAAAACAATTAAGACAGGAAGCACTATAGTTTTCTCAAGATCCATTATTAAATTCATAAAAAAAAACAAGGAACAATTGACATATGTAAATAATACATTAAATTTATTATAATAAATTCATTAACGTTCCATTTCCAAAGACAATTATAATTCTATTAAGAGAAACTATTTATCTATTTAATTATTTTTAAATCTATTCCTTACATATGCAAAAGAATACATTATAATTTATCATCTATTTATATATACACTATTTATATATAAAATTAAAAACACACATATATATATATATTAAATTTAACTAAAATAAATAATAAAAACAAATTAATTTTATGTTTGAATATTTGATAATTTAAATTTAAATTAAATATAAAAAAAACAAAATGAACGGCAGCCATAGTACCATCACAGTCCTTGCAAGGACTACCCATGGCAGTCCCTGCAGGGACTGCGCACAGCAGTCATAGGGACTGCTGTGCACGGCAGCCGAGGCTGCCACGCACAGTAGTCTTTAAGACTGCTGTGTGGTGGTACAAGCCCCGCGCAAGGGTACGGGGGGGCGGCCAGTCCATCCCTCCCAGCCCTAAAAATTTTTAATATATAAAATTTGATGTATAAATAATTTTTCATATATATATATATATATTTTAAAATATTTTTCATTTTTATTAAATGTAAATTCCGTCCTTAGCAGGTACGGACGCCGACCCAGTTCGGCTCTGAGATAATTTTAAATTACAGTTTCCAAATATAAAATTATAAATATAAACCCTAACTAAATCTCATATAAAATAAATATATAATTGTATATATATTTATTTGAATAGCATTGAACAGGGATTGAATAACTTAGAACTGATCAGAGGAGTAAAATTTTCTTCAGCAAATATACAGAGATAAACAAATTATCCAGAGAAGGAATAAAATTTCTTAGGACAACAGAATTTAAGAAAAATAACAGATATTTCCCCAGAATTGTTTTATAACCTAGATTTTATTTTTCCTATTTTATTTTAAACCCAGATTTTCCCTATTTTGTTTGATACCCAGATTTTTCCCTATTTTGTTTAAAAAAACCTTAGATTTTCCTAATTTGTCTAAAAATCCAGATTTTTCTAATTTACTTTCTTTACCCAAAACAATATGATTTTTATTGAAATTTTAAACAAGTAAAGGAGAAGAAATCTTATTGGAACCTAGACTCCTGCTTGCTAGAAATATGATGAAGTTCCTGCTCCAATTAACCCTTCGAACAACTTTCACTCCTTCCTCTGTACCTCGTTTCCAGCTTCTCCTTCTTCTTCCTTTCTTCTTCTTTTTTGATAAATTCTCCACCCAAAACTAAATCAGCACAATCTCCCTCTTTTCAAAAAAAATAAAATTCTCAAATACTGCCATCCCTTTTTTTTTTTTCAAGCCAAAAGAATCCCTCCCCCAATTCATTTTCAAAAACTCACTATATTTTTCTCTCCTCCATGCAACCCAACCAACATTTTCTATTTTCAGCCTTGCATTTTCTGCCACCCATCATTTCCCATTTTCTCCTTATTATTATTATTTTTAAAACTCCATTTTTGCCAGCTTTGCTCATGCACAGAATTTAACTTTATTTATTTTATTATTAACTTCCACCCGGAAATTTATTTACATTGACAATACACCATTTAATATTTCATAAAATACATGGCTTTTCAAATAAATAAACATTTAAATATTCCAAATACAATTTAATCTAATATTTTAATCAACAATTTCAAAATTGAAAACACCACAACACATAAAATACCCACATTAATTATATACAACAAAACACAACCACAACCACAAATCATGACGACTACAGAACATACAATACCATTCAACAAGGCGGTCTGACATCATGGAATGGAAAAACTTCATTGTCACCTCTGTTTCAACTTTATACCGTTGGGTTATTTGTGCTTGCCCTGTCCTACCGAAGCAGGTGGAATCGAGACTATGTACCTACAATTCCTGCATACAAACGAAGTCGTGTACATGTGCATAGATATATATATAAAATCAAAGCATTGTATTGTGAGAAGGAATCACAGCGTAACGGAGCACTCGCAATGAGTGATGCTACACTATCCTTCATCACATCTATCCTAACAATTATAACATGATTGATAAAATAACATTTCTAGACTAACAATTCATCTCATGACATAATCTATTAACCACCACATCATAATATATAATGTAAATATGAAAATCAACTAACATCACCAACCACAATGTCATATGAAATAATCATGTCCACAAAGGAGTAACAGCATCATCAAATGTCTAACTAACCAATCACACAAAACAGTACCATCATAGTATCAATGTATCAAAGTATCAAATCAAAGCATAAAACTAATGAGTCCAACTAGCAACTAGGAGGGTTATTACATCCTCCCAGCAAATCGACCTCACGTAAGCCCGGAAAACAAGAAATAAGGGTAGGATTCTCGATCTGAGGAAGCATCCTCTCATGTTGCTAAAGTCTCATCATTTAAGGGGGTCCCCTTTGGACCCTCACACTCAATATCCACCTCGAGGAGGGAGCGGAGTCTCACATTGTTTGCCTGCGGCCCGCGGGCTCTAGAGGCTAGGCGCTTCGTCCTCGACTTTGGCGGGAGCATTCCAATCAAGTACATGAGTAACATTAGGAAAATAAGGCCTAAGGACATAAACATGAAACACATCGTGAATCCGCGACAGACTGGGTGGCAAGGCCAGGTGATAGGAAATAGGACCAATATGCTCTAACACCTCGAACAGACCCAAAAAATGGGGTGCAAGCTTAGAACCCTTTCCATAATGAATAGGGCTCTTAGGATGAACTCGAAGAAACACTTGATCACCTACTGCAAACTACCGATCAACTCTGTGTGCATCAGCAAACTTCTTCTGCCTGTCTTGAGCCGCTACAAGATGCTCTCGGATGCGTGCAACCTGCTGCTCCATATCACGAAGCATCTCAGGTCCAAGAAGAACCCTGTCCTCCAATCGATCCCAGCTCAAAGGGGTATGACAAGGATGACCATATAAAGCCTAGAATGGAGCCATTCCAATCGAACTATGATAACCATTATTATAGGAAAACTCAACCAAATGTAGATAATCTTCCCAACGAGATTGTTGGTCCATGACATACATGCGAAGCATATCCTCAAGCACCTGATTAACTCTCTCAGTCTGACCATCTGTCTCAGGATGGTAGGCAGAACTAAAATTCAACTTAGTCCCTAAAGACTGCTACAAG
Organism: Sequoia sempervirens; assembly: GCA_007258455.2. Lineage (NCBI taxonomy): Eukaryota > Viridiplantae > Streptophyta > Pinopsida > Cupressales > Cupressaceae > Sequoia > Sequoia sempervirens. Next base: position 4,939 of record VDFB02362281.1, read on the forward strand.
GATGTCCATAACGCAGATGTGAATACCGGATCTCTATCAGAAATAATCCTGCGTGGTATCCCATGTAATCGAACAATATCTTCCATGAACACCCTAGCCACCACAGAAGCAATATAGGAAGATCGAATGGGAGAGAAATGGGCTACCTTGGTCAACCTGTCAACAGTGACCATGATAGCGTCGTGTCGCCTGGAAGACATAGGCAACCCGATAATGAAATCCATAGAAATAATGTCCCACTTCCACTCCAGAACAAGATGAGGCTGCAACAAACCTGCCGGATGATGATGCTCGGCCTTAACTCTCTGACATTCCAGACACCTATCCACAAAATCAGCAGTGCCATGCTTCATCCTAGCCCAAAAATATAGTGAGCGAAGATCAGCGTACATTTTCTTAACTCCTAGGTGTGCCGAATAAGGAGCTCTATGAGCTTTGGTCAAGATTAGGGTACAAAGACCCTCTGCAGGAGGTACATACATTTGGCCTCCATAAAGCAAAACACCATCTGAATCCATAGAGTATCCAGAAAATTTTCCTTCCAAAGCTCTACCCGACTCAATCTCCAATTTCACTGCTTGATACCAATCATCTGAAGAAAGAGCCGCAAGGATCTGACTTTTCAAATCAACCTCAAGAGCCATAGCAGAAATCTCATGCTTGCGTCTACTCAATGCATCTGCCACCACATTCTCTTTGCCCTGAATATACTTTACCTCAAAATCATATTCGCACAAGAATTCCATCCACCTTCTCTGCCTTGCATTTAGGTTCGGCTGCGTAAAGATGTATTGCAGACTATGATGATCTGTATGCAACTCAAACTGATGACCAAGGAGAAAGTGTCACCACCTTACTAAGGCATGCACAACTGCGGCTAACTCCAAGTCATGAGTGGGGTAATTGAGTTCATGATCCTTAAGCTTTCATGATTCATAAGCAATCACTCGCCCCTCCTGCATCAACACAGCCCCTAAGCCTTCCAATGAAGCATCAGTACACACAACAAAATCACCTGATGGATCAGGAACTACTAAGATTGGAGCACTAGTTAGCTTGTCCTTCAAAGTCTAGAAAGCCAACTGACACTGCTCGGACCAAAGAAACTTCTTTCCCTTCCTCTGCAAGGAAGTGATAGGATGAGCCAACTTAGAAAACCCTTGGACAAAATGCCTATAGTATCCTGCAAGTCCCATGAAGCTGTGAATTTCTAAGACATTTGTGGGTGTGGGCCAATCCACAATAGCTTGGATCTTTGCAGGATCAACCGAAATTCCCTCACTAGAAATCACATGGCCCAAATACTGAACTTCGGTTTTATAGAATTCACATTCCTTGAGATTGGCAAACAGCTAATTATTCCTTAAGCACTGCAACACCTGCCTTAAATGCTCCTCATGTTCCTCCATAGACCTAGAATAAATCAGAATGTCGTCGAGAAACACAAGGACGAATCTATCCAAGAATGTTCTGAACACTCCATTCATTAGGCTCATAAAGACTGAAGGTGCATTCGTCAACCCGAATGGCACCACGGTGAACTCGTAATGTCCATATCGAGTACGAAATGTTGTCTTATGAATGTCTGGATCAGCAATCCTCAACTGATGATATCCTGACTTGAGATCAATCTTAGAGAACACCTTTGCCCCTTTTATCTGATCGAAAAGATCATCAATTCTGGGTAACGGATATCGGTTCTTCACTGTTACCTTGTTCAACTGCCTGTAGTCAATACACAAGCGAAGAGAACCATCCTTCTTTTTCACAAAAATCATAGGTGCTCCCCAAGGAGAAACACTTGCGCGGATAAAGCCCTTAGCCAACAACTCTTCCAGCTGCAAACGGAGTTCCTGAAGTTCCTACGTTGTCATTCAATATGGAGCTCGAGATATTGGCTCAGCTCCAGGTACCAAATCAATCCTGAAGTCTATATCTCACTTAGGTGGCATACCAGGTATCTCTTCTGGAAACACATCAGAAAACTCCTTAAGGAGAGGGTACTGTTCCAATGACACCCCTTGACTATCCTCTGACTCCAAGTCACTCAAAGATACAACAAAGAGCTGACAACCCTGTCGAAAGTACCTTTTGAGCTGCATGGCAAAGATCATTTGTAAAGAAACGGGTTTTTGAACACCCACGATTTCCACCTCCTTTCCAGAATCATCAAAGCACCACACCGCTTTACGGCAATAATCAATTATAGCACGGTGTGCACTCAACCAGTTGATGCCCAAGACAACATCATATGAGCTGAGTGGTAGGATTCTGAGGTTTACTTTAGTTGACAAAGCCCCTATACTCAAGCTACAATCCTGCACAAGCTTCTCTACAACAAGCTTTGACCCTGAAGCCAATTCAACTTGCGATTTCTCGCCTTGACTAGTTGCCACCAGTCCACATCACTCAACTACAAGAGGAGATATAAAGGAATCAGATGCACCGGAATCAAAAAGTATAGAAATGCTAGAATCATGTAACACACCTGAAGTCTCAATGATGGTGCTCTGGTGGTCTGCCTGACGATTATCTACTGCAGCAAATACCCGATGAGACCTTCCTGCATCACCTACTGTCGGCTCTGAACCAACTGGCCTCTGATTAAAACCTGAAGTGCTCTTCTGAGGACACAATCTGGCAATGTGCCCCTACTGCCCACAAGAGTAACACCCAGTACCCCTGCCAAAACCTCTGGCCTCTGATGGAGCATTTGACTACTGAAAGCTCCCTCGACTCTGTGTTGACTGGATACTAGGTGTAGGCTGTGCAAAATGTTCCTATCGAACTTGGTTCCTGTTCTTGTTCCGATCCTTGCGAAACTGAGAATTACCACTCTAAGGAGATTAGAAGTTCTTCTGTTTTGACTGCTGCTGCTGATGACTCCCTTTCAAGGGTTGAAACCTGTTTCTGGAAGATCCTGCTCCCTGAGACTGACCCCCATGAGTGCTAAAACCCTGAGTAGGTGCACTGCCAATCTGCACTCCAATGTGGCCACCCAAGGCCATGGCCAAATTCTCCTCCACCAATCGAGCCTTCTCAACTGCCATTTCCATTGTCTTCGGCTCGAAGACTCGCACTCCACCACTGATGCGGGCATTAAGGCCCCGAACAAAGTGCTGAACCAACATGCCCTCATTGTGGCTAATCCCTGCATACTGCTTCAACTCATAGAAGCACCGCTCATACTGTTCCACTGACATAGACAACTGCTTGAGATCATGAAATTCATCAGCCCTGCGCTGCCTCCAATGGTCTGAGAGAAAACGAGCCCTAAACCTGTCCAAGAATAATTACCAAGTGACCATACTGATATCAAGGTGCAATTTCTGTTCCTAAAGGCGCCACCAAGTAGATGCAAAGCCTCGCAAATGCATAACCGCGCACCGAGCTTTGGTATTGCTACCGTAAGGGTGCATGGCGAAGCAACGATCTAGGTCAATTAGCCAAGTTTCAGCTTCTAGTCCACCTCCTGAACCATCAAATGTCGGTGGGTGAGCTCTCAACAAATCCCTCATATGGCCTGCTAAAACTGCATCCTGATCAGAAGTTATTTCCCTCTGCCTCGGTGACCTTTCCCTTTCTCTTTCAATCTGTGGCTCCTCCTCTGACCTAGGTCCCAAACGAGCCAGAATTTCTCCCAGAATATGCTGTAAGGAACCATCTAATCCAGGATGCCCCAGGTTCTGACCACCTGACAGATTATTGTGAGGACTCGGCTGTTCCTCATGCTCAGAACCATGAGAATTGGGAACTGAGGGACTTCGCCGGTTTGCTCCATGACCAGCACCACGGCCTCTTGCTTGGCCACATCCTCTACCTCGAGGCATACTTCTGCACAACAAGATAAAGGTACAAATAAGCTCCAAAGTTCAAACGAGAGGTTACTTAATGGACCTAACTACCCAGAGACCCCAGCATTTGCAAACCTGGCTCTGATACCAAGTTGTAACGCCTGCTGTGCAAACCCTAGAGAACTCACAAAAAGGCAAATAATTTTTTTTTTTTGTTTAAAATAATTGAATTAAACTTAAAACACATTAATCATAATCACATAACATATTACATCACATTATCTCACTTAGTTCTCTGGGGCACGCGAGGTTACATTGCAACCACAAAACGGAAATAAAAGATAATGATAAACCATAGATAAAGATAAACCATGTAACCAATTATAATATAATAACCATGAATAAATGTGCATCCATGAACCAAAATCAAGTATATTAAGATACCACATAATACAATCATATGAATCTCATCAAATAAAATTACATAGAATCCTAACTATTACATCATTGTTATAATGTTACATTACAATCTTCTGATAAAATAATTACAATGAATTTCCCAAACAAGTGGGATGATACAATTTACAATGAATTTTTGAATAACAAAGTGAGCACTGGTACAACTCCCACTACGAGACATGTTGCGAACAAAGGATGCTGATGGGGAACCCAACGGGTGCGGAGCACGTTCCACCCAACCATGTGAATTAAAGATAACTCACCCCCCGTGCTCAGAGGTGATAAGGAAGTTAACCCGACCAAGATTGCCAGACTGACTCCATGACAACAAGGTACAAACACAAATACAAACTTAGAGAATACAATTAAACCAAGCAATGACAATAACAAGTCACCAAGGTATACACATAATCACTTCACAAAATCTGAATCAACAATAGGAGTACAAAGCTAAGGAAACTGATACAACATCCAAAATCCAGAATACGTTTCCAGAGGCAAAAAGCAACAAGGTGAAACAGGAAGTCTAGTGGAGAGTATCATCGCACAGCTCTCATGGGATCTCTTGGCTCTTCCTCCAACTTGAGGCGCTGACACCCATTTATGGATCTCCTGGCTCTTCCTCCTACTTGAGGCGCCGGCACCATAGGGTAGCTCATGCGGAGCCAATAACCTCTCATGAAGACGAGATTATGACTTTGCCGACCACGGCCTTCTCAATCTATCATTAGTCTATGATAGCCCTAATGCATAGAAGAGGAATCCAATCTTTATTATCTTGAGTGTTTTACTACCCATTCCCCCTAATTCTATTTTTAGGTTATCACTTGCTTAACTACTCTTACGTGGGTTCTCCTGTGCACTTCCTCTTAACCGAGGCGCCGGCCCCCACGAAGAGCCACTCTCCCTAAGACCCCTAACATAAACCAAAAACTAGGCAAGGGTTGAACTAAAACATCAAAGCGTAATACTCAAAACAAGAACATGCGAGGCATTAACCCTCTCGCAAAACTCATAACCAAAAGACTTAACAATACCGTTCAACCCTTCCAAGCACAAAAACCAAAAGTTCAATTTCAAAAGTGTAACTAAGATGAAGGCAACATTCACAATTAAACATGCCTCTGGATCAAAGGTTGCAAGACAACAGGGTTCCCTCAAAGGCAACACAAAAACAATGTCCCTAACGTAAAAGAAAACTCAAGTAATAAGTAGCCAGTTTGCACCATTAACATTTAATTCCATTTCCAATTAAATAATTAATTTAATTTCACCAAGTAACTATTATTACCAAAGAAATGATTATTAGTTTATGATCATAAAATGAAAATAAGGAACGTTATCTACTTGATATAGACCTCTAACCATGATTCATGGCAAATTTTCTGTTTTTAAAAAAAAAACATTATTGTTCAACAAAACAAAGGCTAAATAATGCCTTATCTAAATATACAACAATATTATTTAACCGTTTAAAAGTAATGCCTAAATTACATTTTAAAATAACTAATATTAAATAAAATAATCAAAATTATTTTTAAATAAAATAAATTATGATTATTATATTTAATAACATATTGTTTATAAACCAGAATATATATACATATATACATATATATATATATATACATATATATATATATAAATAAATATAAATAAAAAATAAAAAATTTTAAACTAAACTTTCATAAAGTGGCTAAACAAGTGAGTCAGTCCGCTTACAAGAGTCTCCTGTAAGGATCGGGCCCACGACACCGGCAGGACGACACAAGAACTTAGATCGCTGTGGTACGCTAAAATGCAAGGTCGCCAAGATGACGGGGCCTCTTAGATCAAGAAGCGGCAAGCCATCAAGCATCGCGACAACACTGTGGTACGGGCGTCATCCGTCTCCCCAAGCCCTTTATACGATTTTTAAAATTTTTTATATATATATTTTTTAATATATGTAAATTTTAAAAATAACATTTTTATTTTGTATTAAATATCAAATTTCGTCCTTACGGGCACGGACGCCGACGCAGCTCAGCTCTAAAACCAAAATTTAAAAGAAAATTTACAGTCTAAAGAGATAATTGAAAAATACAAATTTCAAATCAACATTTCATTATATTAGTATATATATATTTATTTATTTATTTGTAATTCCAACAAAAAAACAGGGGAATGAATAAATTAAGATTTTTAGAGCAGAGATGAATTTTCTTCAACAGATATACAGAGGTAAACAGGGTTTTTAATTAAATACAATATACTCTCAACAACAGATTTTTCCATTTATTTCAAACAACAATTTTTATTTTTTTTCAAATCACTTGAAAACCCAGTTTTCCCCAAATTACTTGAAAATCCCGATTTTTCCCAAAAGCATGAAAACCCATATTTTTTTCCTATTTTGTTTGATACCCAGATTTTCCTATTTTGTTTGATACCCAGATTTTACCCTATTTTGTTTAAAAAAAAAACCAGATTTTCCTCTAATTTGTTTAAACCCGTGATTTCTTTTCAACTTATCGAAAACCAATTTTTCCAATTTGTTTGAAACCCGTGATTAAATTTACTTTCTTTACCCAAAACAATGTAGATTTTTTATTGAAATTTTAAACAAAATAAATAGCAGTTCTGGAACCTCGACTCCTCATTGGCCGGAAATATGATGTTCCTCTGCCCTCGATATTCTGGCCTCTTCAGACTTCGCTTCCAATTTCCTTCTTCTTTGATATATTCTCCACCCTTAAACCAACTCAGTATCAATCCTCTTTTCAAAATAAAATTCTAAAATACTGCCATCCCTTTTTCCAGCAAAGAATCCCTTTTTCCCAAAAACTCCCTATATTTTCCTTTCCTACATGCAACCCAACAACCATTTTCTATTAACAGCATTGCATTTTTTGCTCACACCTCATTTTCCAGTTTGTCATTATTATTATTATTTTAAAACTCCATTTTTTGCCAGCCTTGCTCATGCACAAAAAATTAACTTTATTTATTTTATTATTAACTTCCACCTGGCAATTTATTTACATTGACAATACACCATTTAACATTTAATAAAATACATGGATTTTCAAATAAATAAACATTTAAATATACAAATACAATTTAAATCTAATATTTTAATCAACAATTTTTAAATTGAAAACACCACAACATATAAAATACCAACCGTAATTAAATACAACATAACACAACCTCAACCACAAATCATGACAACTACAGAACATACAATACCATTCAACAAGGCGGTCTGACATCATGGAATGGGAAAACTTCATTGTCACCTCTGTTTCAACTTTATACCGTTGGGTTATTTGTGCTCGCCCTGTCCTGCCGAAGCAGGTGGAATCGAGACTATGTACCTGCAATTCCTGCATACAAACGAAGTTGTGTACATGTGCATATATATATAAATCAAAGCATTGTGTTGTGAGAAGGAATCGCAGCGTAACAGAGCACTCGCAATGAGTGATGTTACACTGTCCTTCATCACACCTATTCTAACAATTATAATATGATTGATAAAATACATTTCTAAACTAACCATTCATCTCATGACATAATCTATTAAATCACTACATCATAATATAAATATGAAATCAACTAACATCACCAACCACAATGTCATATGAAATAATCATGTCCACAAAAGGAGTAACAACATCATCAAGTGTCTCACTAACCAACCACACAAGCAGTACCATCATAGTATCAATGTATCAAAGTATCAAATCAAAGCATAAAACTAATGAGTCCAACTTGCAACTAGGAGGGTTATTACAGTTTCTAAGGTTGAGAATGGTATAAAAGCAAGTTTAATTGTGAAGATGTGTATGACGGTGTGATGCAAAGTGATGAATGTAAGCCACAAATCATAAGAGTAGAAGTGTGTGTGGAAGTTGTGTTGAAGACAGTGATACAAGGGTTTCTATAATCCTACAAGTGTGCTTTAATTGCAGTGGTGAATCTTTTATTATCTTTTGTATATGTAGGCAGTGAGCCTCCCTGTTGGACAGTGAGTCCTTTTTGTAGGCAGTGAGCCTTTGTACTTACACAGTGAGTCCTATTTTGGGTAGTGAGCCTTTTTATAATCTTTATATTGTAAGTTAACCCTCACCATGGTTTTTCCCTTATTGGGTTTTCCACGTAAAAATCTAGTGTTCATTGTGTTGATTTTCTTTCTATTATTTGTATTTAATGCTCATATTTAATAGCAAAATAGTGTGGTTAAAGAATTGATGAGTGATAAAGTTTTTAAGTATAGATTTGTGTGACAACTGATTCACCCCTCCTCTCAGTTGTCCTGTGCCTGTTTAACAATTGGTATTAGAGCTTGTGGTTCCTTGTGTAGAGCTTAACTGATTAAGGAAGATCCAATGGCACACAAATTGGCAATCCCTATGTTTGATGGAACTAACTACAATGACTGGAAGGGACATATAAGAGGATTCATTATATCTCTTGGTTTTAAGACCTAGAAGGCCATTGAGAATAAGTATACACTTTCGTTTGGTGGTGCTAATTTGGCATATGAGATCTCTACTTATGAAGAAAATGAGAAGGCGAAGTATGTGATTTGCAATGGCTTATCTAAAATTGAGCGAGTCAAGGTTAATTCTCTTGATACTACATATGAGGTCTGGAAGAAGTTGGAAGACATGTATGAAGGAAACAAAAAGGTGAAATTGACAAAGAGGTTGGCAGCAAAGCGTAGATTTGTGAACCTAAAGATGGAAGATGGTGAAGAATTTACAAGTTTATTTCAAAGAGTTGAACTGGTAGCAAATGATGTTAAGAATCAACATGGAAAACTACCAGATGAAGATCTAATCGAGAAGATTCTAATCACATTACCAGAATGTTACAATGACAAGATATTCTCTATTGAAGAAATGTATGATCCTAAGAAGTACACTATAGAAGAGTTGTTTGGCACCTTGCAAGCATTTGAGATAAGAAATTTCTAGAAAGATGAAAAGACATAAGAGAAGATAGAAATGACATTCAAGGCTTTAAAGATTGAAGAACCGAATAGTGAAGATGAAGAGTTGGAAGCAAACTTCACCAGGAATTTGAAGAAAGGAACTGGAAAATATAAAGGGATGTTACCCTTTAAATGATTTAGTTGTGGTAACATTGGTCATTATGCTTCGAGATGTCCGAATAGGGGTACACATAAGAAGAACAAGGATTATAAGGATAGGAAGGATAAAAGGTATAAGAATCTATACTATGTTAAGTAAGAGGCAGGTATTTCTGATGACGAATATGATAATGAGGTTGATGATAGTGAATGTTTATTCTTAGCTTTGGAAAATAAATCAGTATCTGGACTAACTCTAGAAAATGTGTAAGATGGCTCTAGAGGTTAAGAAGAATATGAGGGAAGGTAATTTGGTTACCACTTTTCATGCAAGACATGATGAAGACTACTGGGTAGTTGACAGTGGATGTTCTAATCACATGACCGAAGATAAGAGTAAGTTCACTAAACTTGGGAAATATGATGGTGGTTTAGTCATGTTCAGTGATGATTCAGGAGCTAAGATCTGTGGTAAAGGTTCAATCAATTTTGATGGATTGCATAATACTAATGATGTATAGTATGTGAATGGTTTGAGACATAATCTTTTGATTGTTGGTCAGATATGCAGAAATGGCTTTAAACTTGTGTTTCAGAACAATACCTGTGAAATCAGAAAAGGATCCAAAAAGGAGGATATGATTGCAGCTAGAAGAAGAACTCATGGAAAAATATATCAATTGAAGGGAGTTGATGATCATTTACTTGTATCTCAAATCAGTGAAATTTGGCTATGGCACTGGAGAATGGGACATGTGAACTTTGATAACCTAGTCAAGATTAGTGCTAAAGAGATTGTTCGAGGACTGTCTAGAATCACAAGACCTGCTAATGCTATGTGTAGAAGTTGCCAATTGGGGAAGCAAACAAGATGCAACTTTAAGGGAAAAGAACATTCTACAACCAAAATGTTCGAGTTGATTCACACCGATCTCTATGGTCCTACCAGGACTTTTAGCCTGAATGGAGATAGGTACTTTATGTTGCTTATTAATGATTATACTTGAATGACTTGGGTTTCTTTTCTCAGAGAAAAGAATCAGGCCCTGGATAGGTTTAAGTTATTCAAAGCGAGAGTGGAAAATGTAGTAAATATGAAAATAAAATGTTTGAGATCTGATTGAGGTGGTGAATTAACTTATGGTGAATTTAATGAATTTTGTGAGAATCATGGAATAAAGAGATAGTTTTATGCTTTGAGAACCCCTCAGCAGAATGGAGTTGTTGAAAGGAAAAATAAGATAGTTCAGGAAGCCGCTAGAACTATGATGAAAGATTCTAATGTACTAGATGTGTATCAGAGGGAGGCAATACATATTGTTGTTTATGTTCTTAATAGAGTTCATATCAGACACAACAACACAAAGACACCTTTTGAGTTTTGGACTAGTAAGACTCCTACTGTGAAATATTTTAAGGTATTTGGAAGTAGATGCTATATTAAAAGAGATGATGAAAATGTTGGAAAGTTTGATGCTATATGTGATGAAGGAATATTTCTTGGATACTCTACTACTAGCAAGGCATACAGATGCTTCAACAAAAGATTGAGAAAAATCATTGAAAGTGCTAATG
>VDFB02362282.1:0-20360 GCA_007258455.2 Sequoia sempervirens
CGTCTATCCATACCACTAGTGTATTTGCTGATGGTGAATGCGCCTTGTGTGGTCAACTGGAATATCATGTACTTAACTTCGATCATGATTTGTATGTCTATATGCGTCGTTGTGATGGAATTTTCATGCTAAGTTATGATCTGAACACCTTGAACTACTCCTCTGAAGATTGCACCGACTCTGTGGAAGCTGTCCGAGGCGAGGCAAAGCGAAGTTTGGTTGAAGTTTGCTGAAGTTGACCTCCATATCCCACATCTTAGAGTAGATTAGAATCTTCTTAACCTTGCAACCACTTTAAATTCATTACTTTCTAGTTAGAATAGGAAACCCGTGCTTCATTGATAAATCTGTCGAAATGTGAAAACCCCTTCCTCTGTTGTTGAACAATTCTGTAAGTCCCCTTGAAATACCAACAAATCACATCGAGCCAACTAAGCCTATTCGCACTGAAAGAACCTTGGAGTTGAACGCACGAACTCTCTCGCAATCTTAGTGTGCTGGATACTTTGATCAAGAGAGAATAGGGTAGCCATTGGCGACTTTATTCTGGGTTGGTGCGGTCATGAAAAACACATCAACACTACCTGAGTCAAATTTTGCTTGAGGATAGGCCCGGTAGTGAAGAAGATTTCCTGAATTTTGTGCTTCAAGTTTTCAAACTGCAGGTTGTTTGCTCGTACAATGTCCTTCTCCAGCACATCTGCAGCCACAACTAGAATCTTCTCCCGAACTTCTTTTTTCCTTTCCTCAATTCGGATAGTATCTACCTTTATCTTTTCTAGGATCTCGCTCCGTGTGATCAATGCCATGTACCAATTGCTGAAATCATAAGCTACACCTGGTGCAATTACTTTTCCATTGACTAGCTCTTGCTTCGGCACTCCTTTAAGCAGTTTGAAACATGGGATGTTTCTGTCTCGAATATCCTGAGCATTATCCCATGCTTATGCCAATGTTGCAATTCTCGGGAGCAAAGAAGAAGTTTGCCCGTACGCCAATTCCAGTCTTTCTACAAATACAACCACCTCTTGTCTGTTGTTTATTAACCATTCTTTAGTCTCCTTGGCTATATTCTTCTCCTCTTCGAGAGTCTCATGAGAAGTATTCATCAGTGGAGGAGTTGTTGAGCTAGTCTGATCGAGAGGCTTAGTCAGATGTTGAATATACTCCTTGAGTCGTTCAACCTCTCATTTATACTCTTTTTTCTTTGCTATCTCCTTCTCTAGCCTCGCTTTGATAGTGGCAACAGAATTATCCAATTCTTCCATCTCCTGTCCTTTTGTGGTAGGGCCTAAATCGACAATGGTAATGGCGTATTCCAGGGGAGTAATTTCTTCCCTCGACTTGTCAACTGTCGGTACAACAACTTGAACTGTACGATTCCCAGCTTCATCTCTCTGAATGGTGGAGAAGGTTTTGGCAAGCTTTCTTGCATTGACTACTTCTAATCTGGCAAGGAAATCGGCCATGTCATCTTCTTCTTCTGGAACTTTTTTAGGTTCCTTCATCCTCAACCTCTCTTTCAGCCAATCAAGAATAGTTGGCTGCTTGGTATCTTGTTCTTCTTGAATGTCCTGTGTGCCCGGAATTTCTTGAATTCCTCTTAGGGCTGAAATCATTCCTTCCTAAAACTCGTTATCCAAAATGTCAACCTCATTGTCCGATTCCAAAATCTCGGTGCCTGTGGGTGATGGAGGCTCATCATCTTCGGGCTGAACAGGGATAGGAGAGGGAATCCTTATATCTCCCAGAGATTCATCAATGTCTAAAATTTCATTCATATTCGCAGAGACAACAAAATGAAGGGACTCCAGTCTCTATTGCTTCCTGGCATGTTCCTCATCTGCAATTTCTTTTCCCTTTGTCTCCTTCCTTTTCTTAGGATTAGAGCTCTCAATTGGCTTGTCTCCTTGGGATGCTCCAGCGTTAGAAGAGTAAGATTCTAATTCGCCCATCAGAGTGTATGTCAAAGGCATACCCTTCCGCCATAGTTCTTTAATCTGCTAGTCTGCCCACCATTGTGAATACTTGATGATAGGCCTCATGAAGGTGTCCAAGTCAGAGATTTCTGGTTCTGACCAACGCACGGGGAAGAGGTTGACTTTCATCAAAACCTGGCTATGTAAATTCGCCATCATCTTCAAGTTGGTCTGGCACATGGAAGAATTATGTCGTTCTAATTAAGCTGACAGGCAGTCTGGACCACAATCTTTTCCTAACATCAAATTCATCTGCGGCATTGGCCCAGTAATCTTCCAGGCCCACTTGGTGTTTATATTTCTTTCTGTTCAAGATTCCGATGTGGTGATGAGGATCAAAATTGGCTCTAGATCGGTACGATGTGAACGAATACCACTACATTTCTAGTCTAGCACCTTCAGCTGCCTATGCAAATGAGCAATATTCTTCCATGTTCTCGATAAAGAATGGGAAAGTGAAGGCTGTTTTTTGCTTCTGCCTTTGGATGTTTTGATAAGTCTCCAATTGCCTAAGAACCTCCAGTAGAATCCTCCTATGGGTCGGGTAGATGGGAAGCTTGAACGGATTCCCAGTGAATCCCTGGATATAGATATAAGTGAATTTAGGAAACTGGATGTACCAAGATCCATATTTACTGATAAGGCTCTTTGCTTCATGTGTCAGCCTCTAATGGGTCCCCCCTTGTAGTATCCTCATGATGAACATCAAGAATGCATTGTGCACCCTTCTGAAATGGGACTTAGCAGACAGCTGCAATTGAGGATAACATTCATACACTTTGAATTGATTTTCTCCATTTCCGACAACACCTTTGCATATCAATCCAGGATATCTATAGGCTCTGGCCAATAGATAAATGACATAGGAACTCATATGAAATGACTTAGTCTTTTCAAGGTTGATTAATTGCTCATGGATGTTATCACTAATCATTCTTAACCAGTTAAACATTCTGACTCCGGAGGTGATTTCCTCAATAAAGAAGTACATCCATGTTTCAAAGTAGGCACCTTGAGGATTGCCCATTATTCTGTTCAAGAGCAAAACAATGTCACTGTAGTCTTCCTTAAAGTCCGTCCGGCGCAGCTTCTTAGGCATTTTCTTAACAGAAGCTCTTGGCTTTTCCAACCATGTTTTGTTGATATGAGTTGCACATTGATCTGACCAATCCTCAAAGATTCTTTTGGCTTCCTCCTTTGTTTTATACGAAGTTCAATTATGATCAAGTATGGTTCTCCAAGGTACACCAAAATTCTTCCATCAAGAGCTATAATCTGTCTTTCCTGCAGGTTGTAATGTCTTGCACATTTGACCATCAATTCAACACACTGGATTGCTGGAGGGAATCCGGCAGCTTGGACAATTCCATTTCGCATTTTTCAGCGGGCAATCGCTGTGGGCATAAGTCCATTTAATCCATACATCCTTCTTTTGAATTCTTCAAAGTCCACATGTATGAGGTCTGTATCTATGACGTTCTTCCATTTGGAAGTGATCTTTGAGTCCTGTTGGACTCCCTTGCTTGCGAAATTCATTGGTGCTTTCTTTGACGATCCTCCAAGGGTGGTCATCAACTTGCGAGAAAGAGAATACAGTAAACGTTCAATTATGATTTCTTTAAAATTTTCTAGTGAAAATTCTAAACTTTCAGCTTGTTGAAAGTTAAATTCGATGAAAAAGCAAGCTGAGTAACACTTAGAGAATTTTTTGAAGATAAAATGAAGACCAAGGTAAAAACAATTCATCAAACTTCGGGATTATACTTTGTGACTAGCAATTTAACTATAAACTTCAAAAATCTAGTCTTTATTGCCGAAAAAGCAAGCAATCCTCTAAAAATTTCGACCTTCAGCTTAGAATTCTACCTCTTTCTTCGTTCTTTCACCTCGAAAAAAATCAATCACTCAACTCTCAAAATTTCTATCTCTCAAATAATCTCTCTCTCGAAAAATTTCTATCTCTCGAAAAAAGTTTCTAACTCTTGAATAATTCCCTTTCTCTAGAAATGGAGAGAGCTAAGCCTCTTGAAATTATGAGTTGATAATGACTTGAGAATGCCTTATAAGGTTGAAAAATTCGATCCATTTAGCAATTCTTTCGAGTTCATCAAATGTGGACTCTTGTTTATTGAGGAAAGTTTCTAAATTTTTTAGCTCTTCATCTTTATCTTCATCGAAATTTTGAAGTCTATCCATAGAGCTCAATTTTTCTCTAAGTGTTAGAAATAATTAAAGGTTTATCATGTGATTTTTTTAATTTTCTCAACCTTTAATTTTATTTTACCCATGTATTTTACTTGTCTTGGCGAATTTTGTCCAACTACATGGATTTTTTATTTCTTTCTCCTTCATGGTTGATTTTCTCATGTCCTTGGCCATTTTACAACTTCCCTCTAGGCGTTTCATGCCTTAGACAAAATTTGATTCATGTCTTTTTAGCAAAGTCGAACTTCACCATTTTATTTCCATTATGCTCGTTATCCCATGGTGGACTTGAAGTGTTTCCTTCCATTTGCTTGAGCAAGGCGGACTTTCCATGTGTTTTTCCATTCATCTTTTAGGTAGGGCGGACTTGGAAGAATTCTTTCCATCTTCTCTTTTCCAAAGTCGGACTTGGCAAGCTTTTTTCCATTTCCATTCAAGGTCTAGGCGGACTTTCTTAAGGTTTCTCCACATTTTATCTCCCCTTCCAAGTGGACTTTCCAACTTCTTATCCAAGTGCCAAGGCGGACTTCCAAGAACTTCTTCCACTTGCTCTAGGCGGACTTCATTCAAGTTTTTCCCTTCTATCTCCAAGGCTGGCGGACTTGCTAGGAAGTTTTCCAATTGTTCAACTAGAGCTATGCGGACTTTCCAAGGAGATTTCCATTTTTCCATCAAGCCAAGGCGGACTTCCTAGAAGTTTCTCCACATGCTGGGCGGACTTTGGAGGCTTCTCTCCATATCCAAGGGCAGACTTTGAAGAAGTTTCTCCATCATCTTTATCTTCCATTTGCCATGTGAGGGCAGACTTGGCAAGCTTTCAGACCATTTCCTTGGGCGACTTGCAAGATTTTATGCCATTCTTCTTGCTGGGCACACTTTCAAGCCTTCTTGCCATGTCTAATTTCAGACCAGCCTCTATACTTAGACAAATTTCACCATTTCACCATGGATTTGATTCTGGTTGCACCATATTTTCTGATTTTCCATTGATTTTTCCAGATTTTTGAGGGATTTTTGCATTGATTTTCATGCTTTTCTATCTGATTTTTCCAGATTTTTGATCTAAAGGCCTGCTTTTTGGTTGATTTTCTGATTTTTCTCAGATTTTTACATGCTTTTAACTTTTTTTTTTAAGATTTTTTAGTGATTTTTGCATGCTTTTTCATTCTAAAGATGGAAACTTTGACTCCTTGATTGGTGGGACCTTGGCACTTGCCAAAAATAGAAAGTTTCTAAAAATAGAAAAAGTGAAAAAGCAACTTTCTAAAAATAGTAAATTCCCGAATGGTCCAAAAGTGCCAAAAATGAAAAAAGCAAAAAGCAAAAAAGCAAAATCCCTAAAAAGTAGGAAGTGTTAGAATTGGGCAAAAGCACAGGTGATCCTTGTCTACAAGATCTTCTGAACACTTCTACGACGTTTACGCGCAGTTTCAAGCTTGGCAGTTTCAAGCTTGGAATTTCAACTTGGCTCAAGTGATGACTCCAAATTCTGACTTGAAACTCATGGAACGAAAGAACTTATGAAATTTCAACTCGAAACCAAGCCCCAAAAACAAACCACCGAGGGTCCCCATTTGCAATGGGGCGATGTGTGAAATAGGTCACAATAGGACCCCATCGTCTTAAGGATAGCAAATCCCCTCCTTTACAAGGTTTTAGCCAATGAAGGTAACTTGTCATGATGGAATCACACACACACGCACTTAGATTCATCTAGCTAAGTTGCATAAGGTTAGTGTATATATGTGTTCTTTACTTGTATATAGTTGCATAAGGATGAAATCTAGACTAATTAAATAATTTGGAGAGCCCATGTTAACATTGGGTCATAAGCCAAACTTAGCACAAGAATGTGTCACTTGTTGATATGTATTTGTATTCCGGCATTCCGCCAAAAATGACTCCAAACTATCTAGGAATTGGCATTTTTGCTTTTTATTTAATATTACAAGGAAATAAAATTAAAATTAAATAAATAACATTATATTATAATATTAAATATTGTTAGTATTACAGTAAAGAGAAAAAAAATAATATTATTATTAACAATATTAATTTATTTTTAAAAAGGGAGGAGAGCAAGACTAAAATTATTTTAAAAAGATTAAAGATCATTTAAGAAGGGATAAAATAAAACACAAAGTAACTTTAAACTTGTTTTATTTCCTCCCCTCAATGTGCCTAGAAGATGCTTCCACAATTTTCATGCATATTCATCATGGTTGGATGCTAGCGAAGGGAGGAATCTGGGTTATGCTTGGCAATTGCATTTGCCTAAAATAGGTGAAGGACCTTTTCAAAAAGAAAAAAAGGAGGATTTGAGGAGAGAGGATAGCAGAGAGGAGGAGGGAAGAGCTTACGACTTCCACACATAGCTGATTATTGAGGATGACTGGAAATTAGCTGCTGTTTTATACAGTTCATATGATATCGAATGGAAAGCTAAAAAAGGTGTTGTTGGTGCTAGTCAAACTGGCAAAGAATTACTCCAATGATTGAAGTCTTCAACTGTAAGAACTCTTCACTTTCCACATTATTTACTTCTTTCCTACCAAGAGAAAACAAAAGATAGTGGCTAGCACTATTGCTTTTAAATTGTGAATACCACATAAATGAAATCATATGAGAATGAAGACAATTGTGGCATAAAAGAAGTGATTATTCCTTGTTATTTCATATAGAGCTTGGATCAAAATGCATTTTCTGTTATATTTTCCATTCATCTAAAGCTTGGCTGTTTAAACAGCAAACATCTTGCTGTCATAACTTGCTTTTAAACTTATAATTTATTTTCTTATGCATGAAAAGATTGTTGAGAGCACCATAATTATACTGTGGGATGTGACCAAAGTATTCTCAAATATATTGAGGCTTTGTCAGATTGCTATTGTCCCAAGCTTCTACAAATCAACTAAGAATTGTGCTGAACTATTTGGGGCTTCTATAATTTCTTACTTGTGGACCAGCAACCCTTTAGTATCAAAAAAGTTCCAGTTACCAATTTAAAGCATTCACATTTATTACATATTGCAAACTGATATGGATGTCAATGAACACTGCTAGAGGTGTAATTAGTGTCACACAAGCTCATCACATGCAATATCACAATGTTATGAGTGGTTATGTGTGATTCTTCATTCCTGAGGTGGTTATGTATTGCACAATCCAAGGTTATCAAACTTGGAATGAAAACTTTCAAATAATCATAGAGATTGATCAAGTTTAACATGGACAAGGAAACCAGACCTGAAGTTTGTTCTCTGTGGAAGGATCTCCTGTTTGAGGTGTTATAATTCCCCATTTGTAGTCTATATGCTTAAATTCTCTATTTTTTTTTTGACATGGAAGATCAGGTCTAACAATGCCTCTGTCCTTACATGACTTTCATATTTTCAGTTACATGTGGGTATAATCTATGTGTAGTAAGAGCCCATAAAGTGCAACTGAATGCACTTTCCTAGCATTGTTAATAATTACATATGAATTCTCTTATTTAAATGATCAGGTGTCCCACAACCTAATTTTGTCAAACTTAGAATGAAATATTTGTGACGATTGGCTAGAATATAAATGTTCATAAATGTTGTTGAGATTTAACTTGAACACTTCTCGTGGTAAAAAGAATAATTCAAAAGTAAATGGTCATAAAATAGAAATGTGAAACAATAGCAACAGGCAACAAAAAAATGGAAAAAGCAATAATATAATTTTAGTGTGCTGAATATTGCTTCTGCCAACTAGTGTTTTTCATATTTTAAAATTGGTTTGCATTATAAAACAAATGGATGTTCTCTTGAGCCAGTCAAGTACTGCTGGTAATGTATTAAGTTTTATTTCCCAGGTTTGCAGGACAAATTCGGTAAATTCTTTCCTTAGTTTACAAAGAAATTAAGGTGATCCTGTTGACAACTATTGTTCTGGGTAGAACTAATGAGGTGACTTGTAGAGAAAACTGTTCCCATGTTATTGAGTTTCTTGCAAAAATCTTTCTGGGTTTTGTTCTTTGCATTTTCCCCTTTCCGTAACATGTTGATTTTTTACATTTAACCAAGGGATGTAAAAGATATGACCATTTAAACACTGTCCTGTCTGCAAACTGCAGATTGAAAGTTGTGAATTGACTTATATGGCTTAAGTATGCAATTTAACGATGAGGAAGTAAGACCATTGGTTCCTAAGTCATCTAATAGTGAGCCAATTTAGGGAACATGTGGGATATGGAGTAGCCTTCTTGGCATATACTATGCAATAAATGTTCTTACCTTGAAATTATATCATTGAACTAATGCTGGTATGGACTTTGTCTTTTGGTTACTATTCACCCATCTTATAGAATGTCAAGGCATCGTTGTGAGATGATTGAGATATTCTATATTGTAAACATTGAATGTCATTGTTTTCCATGCATAAGTGCATTGCCTTGGTGGGTTTATTGTTAGAGTAATCATGCATTAACTAATAATTAATTACTCTTTAATTGATTATTAGTCTAATTTATTCTCATGCACTTAAGCTAAACCTAGGGGTGCTTTTATGCTTTATTAGTTGAGCTAATATTAGATCTTTCTGTCTCATCTCATGTGATGTTGACACTTGTCATGATCTGATCCCTTTCTCATTTAGGGTTTTGCTCTTATAAGCATTCAACCCTCATTGTAATTATGATCTCGAGCTTTTATATCTTTTTGATAGTCTCTTGCTTCTATAGCGTTTTCTTGTTGAAGAATATATCATATATTGTTTGTAGATCTCTTGCATGGAAGGTGTATTTTTTCGTTGTTTGATCCTATGGCTCGTGGTTTTGTGAGATGATTGAGATATTCTATATTGTAAACATTGAATGTCATTGTTTTCCATGCATAAGTGCATTGCCTTGGTGGGCTTACTGTTAGAGTAATCATGCATTAGCTAATAATTAATTACTCTTTAATTGATTATTAGTCTAATTTATTCTCATGCACTCAAGCTAAACCTAGGAGTGCTTTTATGCTTTATTAGTTGAGCTAATATTAGATCATTCTATCTCATCTCATGTGATGTTGACACTTATCATGATCTGATCCCTTTCTCATTTAGGGTTTTGCTCTTATAAGCACTCAACCCTCATTGTAATTATGATCTCGAGCTTTCATATCTTTTTGATAGTCTCTTGCTTCTATAGCTTTTTCTTGTTGAAGAATATATCATATATTGTTTGTAGATCTCTTGCATGGAAGGTTTATTTGTTCGTTGTTTGATCCTGTGACTCATGGTTTTGTGGCTTTTCACAATTCTAACATGGTATCAGAGTGTGGATTCATCGAACCCCTTCTCGATTTATGAGGTTTTTTTCTTCAACAAGGGTTATAGGCTTCAGATCTAAATCCCCTTTGTTTTTTTTGCAAATTTTGGAGGTGGGCATTTTCCGGTGCATTTTGGTGTTAAAAGGACCTCACCGTTGGATTCAGAGTTGTTGAGAAAGTCCTTTTGTTTCGTCTGATTTGGGTTCATGACGCCAAATCTGCGAGGGTTTGAAGTGGCTGCTTTTTTTTTTGAATCCGGGGGAGTAGCCATGATTTCGGAGCATTTTGGCATGAAACAGACCTCGCCATTAGATTCAGGAGGCCAATTCCATGAACTTTGACTATAAATTTACCCTATTTCGACATCAAGAGCATCTGAAGCAAAAAAAATTGCACAGGGCCCGTACGCCCTCTATACAACCCTGTACACAATCTTTGAGAAAAACAAAAAAACAAAAAAACCAAAAAAGAAACAAAAAAAATCCACCACCCCAAGGTCATATGGGCAACTAGTGCCCAGCCCCTGAGGGGGCTAATATTTTTTTTATTTTTTTTTACAAAATAGGCAAAATCGGGAAAATGGGCATAACTTTTCGCTTGGGTACCGAAATCAAGAAAACAAGATATCATTGGAAACCTAGTTCCAAGCATTATCCAATGATGCTGGTTTTTTTCTTAGTTTTTTTCTGCTAGTGCATTCTACATCCTGTTGAAGTCAGAGGTGCTATTTTCAACCTGGAGCTCATAACTTTTGACCAATTTCTTCATTTTTCATAATTCCAATGGCATTGGAACCATATTTTAGAGCTCTTCACATCCATCCATATTTTTTTCCAAATTGCTCTTTAGGTACATTTTATTCAAGTTTTTGTGATTTCACACTCTAGTGAATTACTTGGACGTCTTAGCTCCTCGAAACTTTTCGTTTGCATTTTTGGATGTTCTATATGTATTTCTAGTATTCTATCCTATTTGAGCATTGTAGACATCTTTTTCATGCACACTCTCTTTTGTAGACGCACTAAGATAAAGTGCCATTCTGGTGTATAATTTTTTGAGATTTTGCACATCTTGTTGTGCCTTTTGTATTCGCATTAAGATATAAAGTGCCACGGGGGGGTTGATGTTTGCCTTCGATTTTCCATCACACCTTTGTCAAGTGAATGTCCCTTCCACAACAACAGTGAATCCTAGTGATTTTTGCCTCATGCATGTGTGCTTTAGTTTGCACACCCTTTTATTTGCAGGTTGTTTCTCCTACACGCACTTCTTAGTTTCACGCAGTTTCAGTGTTCCTGTCATGGCTCTCCCTTTTCAACATTATGGGGGGGGTTTCTACTATTGGCGCTAATGCTTCCTTGGTTTCGCGTTTGAGTGATCTACATATCTAGTTCTTGTTCCTATGTACTTTCAAATGCAACGTACATTAGCAGTTGATTACATGCATTTCAATGAGTTGGAGCATTTACCATATGGACATTATTACATTCATGTTTCTAGAGGTAACCTTCCATTTTCATTTGATCAGAGATTATTGGGTACTTGTATTTTCAACTTGCATCTTGCATGTTGAGTAGTGTCATTTTGATCACTCATACAGTTTCACGTACTATTTGTATCTTCGAGTTCCAAATGTTTGCCTTTGTCTGCCATCTAATTCGAGTAGTGTCGTTGGGGACATTCATGCAGATTATTGTCTCTCTCGTGATTAGTGTTCTTTAGACTAGTTGGTACCTATATTTTTTACTTGCATCTTGCATGTTGAGTAGTGTCACTGGGGGCACTCATGCAGTATAGTCTACTTGATCTTGACATTTGTATCTTCGATTTCCAGATGTTTTCCTTTGTTTGCCATCTGATTCGAGTAGTGTTATTGTGGGCACACATGCAAATTCTTATTATCTTGATCCTGATCATCATTTGTTTCAGAGGAGGTTCTTCATTTCAGCACTATATCAATCATCATTCGACAGCAGTCTACAGCTTCTTCGTGCCTCTATGATGTTCTACATGTTCTTCTTTTTTGGGACATTGTCTTGTTTGGAGGCTTCTTCAATCCTTCACTTGGCTTTCATCTCTTTTTGGAGTGGAGTTTCTCCCATAAGGTTTTCTCTGTTTCTCTGCATTATAGAGATCTTTTGTTTGTACATGGGTACCTCACCAGGCCTTGTTTGTCAAGACCCATCATGCATTCTTTTTTTTTAGGGTTTTTAGCTACTCCCTAAGTTCATCTTAAGGGGGGTTGTTAGAGTAATCATGCATTATCTAATAATTAATTACTCTTTAATTGATTATTAGTCTAATTTATTCTCATGCACTTAAGCTAAACTTAGGAGTGCTTTTATGCTTTATTAGTTGAGCTAATATTAGATCATTTTGTCTCATCTCATGTGATGATCACACTTTTCATGATCTAATCCCTTTCTCACTTAGGGTTTTACTCTTATAAGCACTCAACCCTCATTGTAATTATGATCTCGAGCTTTCATATCTTTTTGATAGTCTCTTACTTTTGTAGCTTTTTCTTGTTGAAAAATATAGCATATATTGTTTGCAAATCTCTCGCATGGAAGGTGTATTTGTTCGTTGTTTGATCCTATGGCTCGTGGTTTTGTGGTTTTTCACAATTCTAACATTTATAGCGTCTTCAATGATATGTTTAACAATGGATGTGTATATTAGATATGTGATGCATGAACATATGGGTATGTTAATTGTCAATGACTCACTTAGTGAATTGATTACATCATGTATGTTGGCCAAATACTGCTAGATTTTTTGTGATGGGTCGAGCTTCTCCAATGGAGTAGCATAGGGAGGCTAATGCTTTGTGGTAGGATGGATATCACCTCAATGATGCTCTCTCTCTCTCTCATACTTCAAGTTACAAAGGAAACAAAAGAGGTTTAGTAATGCAAGTGTTGATGTATTATTTACCTTGTGACCTACTGATTGAGAAGAGTAGATGACTCTACCTTATTTTCTCATACCTATTATTACAAAACAAGAGCTATGTATTTGTTATATAAGAGCTTGACTGCTAAATTAGATCTATTGCTTATGTTGACAATCTGGTTTTGAAATATCTAAACCTGTATCTGTAATATAAATAATTTGAGTCTTATAGTTCATGCCTGAATATTGTAAATAGATTTTACTCTACTGGTGATGATTGTAGAATCAATTCTATATTTGAAAAAAAAATTGGTCTATGTTTTTGACTCTTTGACTTTGAGTAACTCTTATGTTTAATTATCCATTAATTTCATATTTTATTAAGTGATTATGAGCAGTTGTTACAAGACTGCTCAATGGACAGCAATCCTCAAAAAGTAGCACGTGTTTTTCTCAATGAAACACAACAGAAAGATGTCAATCTACAACAATCTCATTTATAGGGACCGCTTACTCCTGACAGAAGCATCACTGGAAGCTTCAAGTAAATAACCATGAAACATAAAAGAAATACAGAGACAAAGGACCAAGGAATTCCAATAATGGAATACCGAATATAGAGTAGTTCTGGTGAATGCTTCAACCAGCCTCAAATATAAGATGGGTAAATTGCCACGTTCCACAGCATTTTGGGGACAACAATCTAGGAGGCCATTTTTGGGGGATAGCAGGGAACTGCAGTGTATAAATTTTTTAAATATATAGGGAAGTCTTATATATAGAAATTCAAGTATATAAGCTTTAATTGTTACCAAACTATTACATGTTAATAAAGTAGGTAAAACAATTGTCGGGCTCAAAAAGTACATAGTATGTTTATACTATATAGAGAATAGTTGAGGACATGAGAGAATGTCTACTAACTACAATAGCCCTGATTTTGGCAGAAGAAATAGAACTAGAAGCATTGAACATATTAGGTGCCCAATCTGTTACTTGTAGAACTAAACAACTAAAGAACACTACACAACAATCCACACAGTTCTCCTGATGAACATATGATCCCCATGTTTCCAAGTTTATAACACAATGAGAATTAGAGTGTGTGGGCGTATATTCCCAGTGGCACATTATTTGGAGAGCATCAAAACATATGAAGCAAATTGTTGTATCCAACTTCACTGAGGTGCCTTTGGGGCTACTGGCAGATTTTGTAGAAAATTATCATATTTTGCATCAAGCAGGGCATGTTTTGAATTAGCCATGAATTTCATTTGTATGAGTAGTATGAAGATTTAAGGTGACTAGTCATGAACTATGCATAGTGTAACAACCTAACTGGACTATAGTTTGAAAATTCAACTATTAACTAACTTTCAGCTGATCTACAACTAACTTGTTTTCGAAACTAGGGTTTCCAAATTGATCCAACTAACTCAGACATGCAATTAACTTTTTTTTAATTTTCAGTTCCAACACACATGAATCGTTCAACAGTTTTCCGCCAACTGTTCATGGCACATCAATAACTAAATAACTGCCAAACTGGGATTTCATTTGCAGCTAGACGGAAAAGAGAATTCAATTCAGATGTCATTACATGATACACTTCCTCAACTAACTTTTAATTTCATTTTCAGCTGAAAAGAAACTATTAACTATAAACGTCTAACAGGAAATTGTAGAAGAATAATAATTACTTTTCTTTGCTTCCAGAAGGTAACGAATAATTACTACAGCTATGAATCAATATAACCGCTGAATAAATTCAAGTAACTATCTCACTAAGCATATGAGAATCTTACAATGTTCATTAACATTAAGAATAGCATTCATGGCATAGATGGATTCGAAATTCAATTACCATTGCATGTACCTGGATTTACGAGAGAGGAAGAAATCCGTTTGACATCATCTTCATACTGTCTTACTTGAAAATATTTATCGAGGGAAAGAGATTTATCATCAGGGGCTTTACCGCCCAACCAAGACCTACTGGTCTCCCGAGTTTCTTCAACTGAAGAACCCGCCCTTCACGAGGGTAGTCAACATGGATCAATTATCATTCATGTCTCTGAGCCTGATGTCCACGTACCTATACTACTGATCGATCCTTCCTCTATAGGTACCTCCTATCAGAAGAATCATCCTGATCAGAGTATATCTGGCCATGGAAGCTGACATTGCCAAACGGGCATCTACCTTGGCCAAGGATTTTTAATTAATTATTTGTGGCATCACTGTGCCGTCAGCACGCATCCTTGCTCGGTATGATAATACTTAGATGAAAGTCTAATTTTACATTAGCAAGTTTGTTTATCAATTCCTTTTGGTTCGAGGTTATATCTTAACCATAGGATTAATATTACCAGAACTTGGTTTGAACTTATATCTTGTTTCAAGATTTATATTATTCTAACATGGTCCAAAAGCATTTCATCATATTTAAAGGTAAGTTGATTCCTTGTTGTTCATATACAGAGATATACTCAACTCTTAACTGAACCCTTCTAAGAAATAATAAACTGCTACTCTCAAGTTAATGAGGAGAGATTAAGAAGTCTTATTCCTTCATTTATATTATTTCATTTTTCCAAAATTCATCTTGCTCAGAGCTTAAGCATATTCTTTCTCATAACACGGAAGATCACCTTGACTATTCTCTGCTCAAATTAATCACAATACAAGATCTAATTCACATTGCCAGGTCTGATTAATTTTTCCTATGGTTTAGGGTTATGTCTAATCCCTAAAGTTTATGCAAGAGAAAAGAGTGATTGATACAACAATGGGAATTTCAAGACTCTCATTATAAATATTCCCAAGCAGTCTCATTTGAACAAAGGTATGCACTTGTTCAGCTTCTAATTCAGGGAAAAGGAATTTGGCATATCTATACCTATTAAGATCTTTGGAAAAATTACCAAATGATTCCATAGAATCCAGATACAGATTTAAATCAGCGTATGGCCTTATAATTCTGACAGGAATGATCTTGTTGAAAATTCTACTAATGACCAAGTTCAATGTTGAGAAGAGAGAATATAGAATCTTATCTTAGATAAATCGAGAACAGAGATGAGGAGGCTAGAAGGGTTCGGCCAGAATCTCCCACAAGAATACATAAGTATAAATCTTCTTTCAACAAGGATGAATACTTTAACTATTCTCTGTGCTAGTTGTTCTCAGTTTTGATTTAACTCTTTCGTAGTCAACAGTAATGACATGTTTTGCTCATATTAGAAATCTATGAAAATTGCATAAGCTAAAGATATTAAGAAAAGATGTGGGAAATCACTCCACTCGAAAGACTAAGAATATTTATAAGGAAGCAATAGAACCCTGGCTCGGGTTTCAGAATATAACAGAGCCAACACTAAATTGAAAGTAGCTCTACCCTGATGGATATCAGAAACTGGATCACAATACTTGCCTGACAATTCGACTGAGAATTAAATATTGATATCATTCATTTGGTGAGATATTTGTTACTCGCCTGTCTGTGAGTGGAGAGTTCGAGACTGGAGAGATTATCTCTTTTCGCAACTACCTCGACTTCCAAGCACGCCAATACTCCCAGCCGTGATCAAGAACAGGGGCGGATTGAACTTTTATTATTTTGTCTTGAGAATTCGCCAACAGTTAGGGCACAGACGGAGCACAGAGAAACTTGGGTTACCTCCGAATGAATGGAAAAGATTGTTTCAGACTTGAGAACGAAGTTCCTTCAGGAGAAGGTATTACGCGATAGAAGAAATTGAATGAAAAGCCACCCACAGATATCAAGGCCGAGTTCAGAGAGATGGAGTTGCAGGAGAAAAAGGTAAGGTGTTCAATGAAAAATCGAAGGCCCAAAGATAGAAACTTTTCCCGACAGAATGAAGTGCCTATCCCCCCCTTCGGCTTCCACTATATTGCTCTAAAAGTCTTCCGCCAGGACTGCAAGAGTCACGCGACTCCTGGCTTACCCGTCTTGGCCGTTTCAAATCAAAGCATGGAGGAAGAATATGTCCACTTCAAAACCACCGACAACACCAGAATTTATTCCATTAATTTTTAACTTAAGACTTACATTTATATTCAATTCGATGGAAAATATCTTGTATCTCTTATTATTAATTTAATATTAAATATCCTCCTACAAAAATATATATAGTCATCAAGAATTTGGTTCTCTAATTTCCAAAAGGATAAAATATTTAATTATATCCATTATTTTGATTTATTATTTATTAACCATTTACAATCTCCTTTAAAGGTGATTATAGATTTATTTGTTTTAAACTGGCTAATCTAATAAATAATTAAATTTAATTACTTATGGCCAAGTTACGATTTAGACATTTGTCATACACCAGCTTGAGGTAGACAATAATATTGATCCATTGTTAACCATGTCCTCTCCCTGATGATATTCCCCTTTCCCTCACGGCGTCGGCAATCCTGCATCCACTGACAAGGATTATGGATTAGATCGTTCTCAACGACTTAATAATATGCATTAAATTTAATCTCGTAATTTCATTCAACTTCCCGTGAACAATAAATTTACTGGCAAAATAAAAGTTTGTTATCATTACAGTTACGATAAAACAACTATTGCATTCTCAATGTCATAATCCCATGAAAGTAATTCCTTGCAACGATCATTGTATTCAAAAAAATATATATAACCAAACATATTGTCTCAATGCGAGGGATGTGACATACTCCTCCCCTTAAGAATCATCGTCCCCGATGATTGTTTATTCTAAATTTTAAACATAGCCATAAAAATAAAGATAGTGTTCTCAATTGTCCAACAAAAGATAAGGGAATTTTTGAAGGATTTCTACATAAACCTCCCAGGCGACTTTTACTTAGCTTTAATAGCTTTCACCATTCTTTTCTGTTCAATTTGATTTGTTTCTCTATTTCCAAATAACATTTCAAGACTTATTGATAATCCTGCCTTCTAGCTTACCCAGCTTACAAGAATTCAACATCTTTTCTTTCTAATGAACCGTCTTGATAGCAAAATCATAAAAGTGGTTATATCAACACCTTAAAGTTGAATACTCTTTCTGAGTATATCAATCAATTACTTTTAACACAATTGACCAAGAGGATTACATCAAGGGTTAGCATCAACCTTCACTTTTCTAGCTGAAAGATTTTCGTTAAGCACTGGTTTCATTTATCTAATGCATTGTTAAAATAAACTATTAAGTAAATACAAGAGAAAAGATCAGAATTTTCTTTCTAGTTTAACTGTCCTCCAAGACTCGGCATGTTACTGAAAAGAAGAAATTTCCCCTCAGTTACCATCTGAGCTCTGGTGTATACTCCCACTTAACCAACTCTGTCGCACTACTAAGGATACCCTCCTACTGAGTACGACAACTCTGGTTAGCTAAGCGTCTGAAGTATAAGTTCACCATCATGCTCGACTTGGAGAGACTATTCACCTGGGCTTACTGAACTACTTGTCCGCCCACATACCCTAACACAATGTTTCCTCCTTTGTAAGATTAAGAACATACAAGGTATATTTCATAAAATTTACTTCCTTACAGATTCCATCAGAGGCCCATCCAAGACATGATAGAGATGTACATTTCATCAAACATGGTGAACAACCAAAAAAAAAAATTATTCATGGTAACCTCCACAATACTTAGCTTTATATCAAATTATAAACAGTCTTATTTTCAGCAATAACCAAAAGAATGAACTTATTCCCGGCACTTAGTTCAATTCTGACCAACTGGCCCTAAAATAACGATCTTCAAAGTTAAACCTTTTCAAATTTAAAGTAAAACAACGACATTCCTTGCCAATATTAAAAAGGAATTTTTAACCAAACTCCAAAGAAGTACCATAATCTAGAGGAACATCCCTTATGCACTACGTGACTCGACTAAGTTACTAACAAAAGAGTAGATTGCTGCGCTGCTATCAATCCTTCCAAAAACTTATATCAAGTTAGAGACTGTGCTACCAATGCATCAAACAATAAGTTCCTCAAATCTTCCATCTTTTTTTTTTATACTTAATTACAGCAGTTGGTTTTCTCGTGAATCTCAGTGAACAAGTGTTCCCTGGTTCTATACCATTTTCTCCACATTCCATACCAATAGATCATCACTAAGATAACAATAATGCAATTCACTAGCAATCGGTGTAAGAATAAGCATGAAAAGCTTTCCTAATTAAGAATGGGCTCTATACAACTATCTGACCAAAGTATAGTGCGGTGAAACATATGAGGAAACCAATGTATTGTATTCACATCCATGGTATGCGTGTTCCTGGTCATAACATGTGTTATAGATACCTGCTTAATGTTCATCGGTGGCTTAACCAACTAAGGAACCAATCAATATCATTTGTATCAAGTTTCCACCAATTTAAGAATGCCATATACCTGTGGTTTTGTATGTCCTTTTGTTGTCATTACTAAGTTTACCGCTATAAAAAATGCTATAGATAAAGATATCAGAGTCATTATGCCCTTGTCAGTTGTTTGCCAAGAAAATCTGTAATAACCTTGCAGAAAAACAAGCTTTGTGTCATGTTTGTAACTGCAACACTCTCATCTTATTGACTCATAACATTGTTCTTCTATTTCTTCTCAGGTAAGTAACAATAACTAAGCATGTCTGAGTTGCAAATTTTATCAACATCACATATAAACTTGGTGTATCAAACAAAAATGTTTTATGAATTTACACATTCACACAAGTTGTTCACTTCACCGCTCCTTCACCATTGTACCATTCATGAACTGAATTTCAAACAGTAACCCGCTGTGACGAGAGGTCAATGAGGGTTTCAAACACTAAGCTCTTACCATTTACTTTGTGTCTTCAAGAGATGATTTGGCTGATACTCTCCATCACTTTAATCATGTTGTTGTTGTCTTCATTAGCTCTATTCACAAGGTAATGTCTCTGTAGTGCCAATCGTAGGAACCTGTCCAGGAGTTCTACTACTGATGCTTATCCAAGATTTACATGAATATATCTGTACCATGAAATTTACTGCCACTGGCCTAAATACAATCACTGCTAAGAGGAGGAACCAATTTCAACTGGAGTTCTTGACAAAATACGTATATGAAATAACTATAATGCACCATATAACTCAAAGTTCTTTCTTGTTGATTGTCATGTAAATATGTTTTGAGATCTAATCAAAAGGTTCATACGTAATTCATTAAGGAACATAGTGAATGCTATGTTTGTCATATAGTCAATATTCTTTTAACAAGTATTTATCATTCCAGTAACATTGCAGATCATGCATGTAGCTAACAAACTTGTCACCTTAAGTTATCCATCATCTTGTCATATTATATCTGCATTTCATGCTGCTCATGACAACAACTTCCTGACATAACAAAACAAATCCTACAACTCTTGATTCATCGATCTGATGAAGAACCAAAAATGATATCCTCAACAACTTAATTTGTGATCTTACAATATTATCAATATGAGGTAACTCCTCTTCTATGAAGTAGTTAAACATCCATTCAGTTACTGACTCATTCTTCTACTCTCCACAAAGGAGTTAAAAGATAAAACACTAACTTCCTTCCCCTTTTCTCAAGTTATCTTTCATGTAACAACATGTTGTCCTTGACTATTGCTTTTCTTACCATCTTGATCCTTTAATTCCACTTGGCTCTTTCCGAACCATCTAGAAGTTAGACCAGATTTCATCTTATTTTGATATAATTTCAAGGATTTCCGATGCACAAATGCCCTGCACTTGGTTGATTGCTTCTGGATCTTTCCAATCCTTTAGCCCACAAGTTCAAATTAAGTTATTATTTAAGTTTTGATCACAATCTCGGTACCCTAGGCATACCTTGCCTTAACTTAGAATAATTTCATAATTACTTGATAACTCCAATTATTTCTAAGAGCATTTAACAGTTACAAGAAAAATTGTTTACAAAAATTATTATCTCTTCCTGAGATAGATTCAATTCCAACGGTTACAAAAAGGCTAT
>VDFB02362283.1:0-20649 GCA_007258455.2 Sequoia sempervirens
TGCATAACAACACAAGTAATGCGTTTATCGCTATCTTTGGCATAGTTGTCAACTTCTATAATCCTAAGATACACCAAGAGTACTTCTATATGCAAGTGTGAACCAAAATCAATAGGATTAAAACCATCCAAACTCAATTCATATATGAAACCTTAGCTTCCTCTTTGAATTTATTTAAAACTTGTGATCAATTTGAGGGCATCAATAATCTTCTCATCATGAAGCCATGTGTTTTAGAACCTTTCTCTTGTGACAGGTTAGTGAGATTACAATATATTCTTGACTACTTGAATAGATAA
Organism: Sequoia sempervirens; assembly: GCA_007258455.2. Classification (NCBI taxonomy): domain Eukaryota; kingdom Viridiplantae; phylum Streptophyta; class Pinopsida; order Cupressales; family Cupressaceae; genus Sequoia; species Sequoia sempervirens. Next base: position 300 of record VDFB02362283.1, read on the forward strand.
ATTAGTCAATAAAATAAGATTATTTAGACCAAACTTTACAACCTTTGCTTCTTGAAATAATGATGCATTGGATAGATGAAACACAATTTTTGTTTAATTTTGTTTGTGTATAAGACTAATGGAGATAACATAATCTTTCTTTCATCTTTAAATTATTACCACCTCATAAATCCAACAAACAAATTATCAAGATGTGAGACAAATAAAACAATTTTAAAACTTGTCTACTTATATACATAGCAACTCAATCAACGTAATTATTGTTGTCTTTGACATCACAATTAGCTTCTAAGAGGTACTAATCCACTTCTATAGGAAAATATAAACCCAAATATATATCTAAAAATATAGCTAAACTCAATTCATGTATGAAGCCTTAATTCCTCTCGAATTTTCCTTGGTGAAACATGTGAAGAATTTGAGAATATTGGTAATTTTACCATGAAACCACTTGTTATGAAATATTAGTTCTTAGTAAAACGTGATGAATTTGAGAATATTAGTAATCTTAATGTGAAACTACTTGTTTTGATATCTTAGTTCTTAGTGAAATAAAAAAGTGAAACTACAATATAGATGTTTATTTTGACTGCTTGTATATGTAAGTTGGCAAAAAAAGGTCATCTAGACCAATTCTTGCAAGAATAATGAATTTGGTATTTTAAACTTTGATCATTTATAGAACCAAAAAGTATCATAAAATCTAGAGACAAATATTCCCAAGAAAAGGGCATTGAGATTATTGGGAGGCCTAATTATATAAATCATGGTCATCCATCTCAAATGATGATTACATTTAAAAATCTCACAACAATTGTACTTCAGCTTTTAATAACATTAACTTAAAAAAGATTTACTACATATTAACTTAAATGCAATTCAATTATATGAGCTTAAAATGGGAAAAACATGATATAAATTAGAAGACACTAAAATACTCAGAAAAAACCTTCAAATATTATTAGAGGTTTGTTGAAATACAAAAATTCATGGCCTGTTCAACAAGACGATGTCTATGCAGCCAATAGAACACACATTTGACTGTATTTATTAATTAATTCAAAATTCAAAATGCATTCATTTTTAATTTTTAATTAATTATTAAATACAGTGAAATGTGCATTCTGTTGGCTGCATAGACAATATGGTTCAACAAAGCCAGTAGTTTCTTAAATTGCACATATTTTAAACCCCGTTTTTTTTTTTAAAATACAGCTTTTTTTCCCAATTTGACCAGCTTATTGAAAAATCAAGGCAACCCAGATTAGACTGGCACCATACAAGAAGGTTCATTTAAAATGCAAGGATTAAAAATACCCGTCTCTCACATTAGAACATGCTGATGGGAGGATTCTTTCAATGGATGTGGGTGTAGGACAAGATACAGTTTAAATTTTTTAATATTGTCTTACACATATATCCATTGAAAGAATTTATTGATAGAAACGGATAATACCATTTTTTAATATAGAACTTTTGTCCATACCAATGAACACAAGATCATGTCGGTGACAAGTTGATCATAAATATTCTTTTTCTATCTAATTGATGATTGTGTCCAAGCACAGCATTGGTCCATGGGCTAGTTAAAATTTCAAACAAGCGTACTCTTAGAATTTTATAGATTACGACTTTGAAGAGCTTCAACAGTTCACGCAGCTGGCAATTTGAATTTCTTAAAAAATTCAAGAATGAGCCGAGAAATTTCATGTGGTTTCTCTTGTTGAATGAAGTGATGCCCACCTTCAATAACAATTACTTCCTCAAGGAAGGGAAAAGTTTTCTTTAAGCCTCCTCCATGGACATAGTTTTTGATACCAGGGGTAGTGTATACCAAGTCTTTGTCTCCAACTATATACTTAGCTGGAACTGTGATGTTTGCCCCAGTCCACGGGGCCAGATGCTCCCAATTTCTGCACCAAAATAACCCATTTTATCAGTCGAATTCTCATGCCTGCAAGAAATAATATGCACACACAGTGCTTTAAAAAAATTACTTTCTTTTCTAAGCTTTGAGAGTGGCTTGCTAGCATTGTATTGTTTTATTAAATGCTTTTGGATCTAAGTGCATAGAATGTCCAATTATTGATGTTTTGGGTTTCGTTTCTCAACTCATCATCAGGGTGAAAAAGTCAAGACAATGCTTCAACAAGATGGAAAGGCCTCTGCCCGACGCTTAGGTACTAAAAATAAGTTTCTGGTTTGAATTCTTATATAGAGTAAATGTTTCAAGACAGTCTGGAAAAAATGATCTATTATTGATGATTTAAGTAACTTCTCTCAATTTTCCCTCAATGCTATTTAAGATAAGTCGCATAGAAAGATGCTTTTAATTGAGGTGTCAAGGTAAACCAATGAAGTTGATCACATAATTCCTTACCCGAATTCTCAGACTAATAGACAAAAAGAGGAACTCATGTCAATGTCACATTTGCCAAACAACCAGATATTATACTTGGAAGGAGACAGAAATAAACTTTACAATGGAATACAAAGTTCAAACAGTTAGTAAATTATGAACATTTTTTTTAATGTTCGAGCTTATACTTGAACTAGAACTAACCGGCTATTATTCCACTTTGTGTCATATAATCACGTTACCAGTTCCAGATGCCATTTGAATAGTATTATTTGAGATACATAGATGTTGGGAAATGCCAGCTCAAGTCTCCTAATGTCTGGACTCCTAATATAAAGAGCTTCGGGATCGACATTGAATTCCTCCACATTTTTCAAGTGATGATATTAATATGGTCTGGTTTTATTTTTATAAGAGAAAAATTAAATCTTAGCATCATCATATGATCAAAGCTATTTTCTATGGGCCTTCCCATTTTGCAACAGGTTTAAGAAAATTCTTCGGGTAGGTTCTTCATTCTTAGCTTGGGATAAATGATGTTGAGAATGTGATCCAACTTAAGCATTATAAGTCGGCACATTAGGAGGTAAGGATCTTGGCCAACTCAAAGTAGGCTGATGACCCAAACATACTTGAGCAGCACTTTCCACATCTACAAAGAGAAATTGAGGACAAATTACCCTAAACAAGGAGAGCATGGTAATCTTTAGTCATATGGGCTATATTTGTCACTAGGGTTATGTTCTATTTTTATAGCATATTCTTGTTATTTGTAGATATCTCAATCCTGCTATAAAAACTTCCTTGTTCTTAAAGTTTATTGTACATGTATCTTCCTCTTTGAGCTTCCTTTTCTCTTTATTGTATTAGAAACTTCCTTTTGCCTAGAAGCTTCTCTACATATGATTGCAATCTACAAATATCTAATACAATTGTGGCTAATTCCTTTGTGCTCTTTATTGCTTGCAATTCTGGTCAAATCACAAGGCAAATCTCTTTAACGGTTAAATCATTCTTTTGACTGATATGGATCTGCCAAGTTCTTTGTTGAGACAACCCTAGTTGTAAATTCTTTGAAAGAAATGAATAATAAATTGGGAGGAAATATGAAACTAATTCATTCCTAGATTCCATCCCTCCTCCAAAAGACAACATAAGGGAGAAAGGTGAGTTGGAAAACCACTTCATTCAGCATTGAAAGGAAGACCTAGCGAGGAGGGGATGGATGAACTGATGGAATTGATAAAAATCATTCAGTTTGAAGAATAATGGCAGCAAAAGTATGAAATTTTGATTATGGAAAATGACAAATGCTCAACATCCGCGAGTTGAGGCTTTACAATATTGCTTTACTGGAGCCAGAGAAAGTGAAGGCCACAATCAAGATCTAGGGAATATCGGTTGAAGAAAGCAAGAGATCCAGATCAGCAAGAGTTGACTTCCCCATCAGAGCAACCAGCATAGTCCTCTCAGTGATTGTGGATGAGCTTTATTTGAAACTGTTTTAAATTTAGAAGAGTGTTATATTATTTTGGGTGGAATTATTCTTTATTTTGGATATTCCAGAACAAGTTATATTTTATTTTAGCATAGCTTATTTTCAGAGGATAAACTTTATCTTGTGGATGAGCTTTATTTGAGACTATTTTAAATTTTCATACAATTTTTAGTTTTAAGCAATTTTATATTTAGAGGGAATACAGTTCTCTAAGTGATACTCTAAAACTCTAGTATTTAAGACAAATAAATGGTAGATTTTGCAACACTTTGTTCAAAAGTTTATTGTTCATGCTCTCCTTGTGTGTGATGAAATTTTATTCAATGTGCAACTGTTTCATATTCATCGAATCATTTTGAGTGAAGGATTTTATTGACTGAATGTGAATTGCCAATAGTTGCAGGCTTTGTATTTTGATTGTTGTTAATTTGGATATTTGTAACTTTTTTAAAAACATTCAGATGATTAATTTATGAAATCTTATCTTTTGTATGTGTAGTCAAAATATTCAATTCAGCTCTCGAGTGCACATTCCTTTTGGTTTGTGCAATTTAGCAAGAACATGTGTGTTTGTGTTGCAATAAGTTAACTTGATGATGGAGTCAAAGATATAAAATTGCTTGTTTGTGTGTGGAGGAATTGTTAAGTCTTGTGCCCATACCTGGGAAGAAAAAATACATGTGGCAGATTATTGTATTTTCTATTACATGTTGGAAACCCCCTAAATGCAAACTGTGTATGTGAAAACTGTAAGTTCATCCATAAACTAGTCTTCTAGGGTTTAAGTTAATTTTTTATTTTTACAAGGGAGCTTCCCCTTCTAGTTTGAAGAAAGGTTCTATGTTACATGTTTTGTTTTGTATTCTATTGAAAAGGACAAATTCAAATGCTTAACAGTTTTTGGTGTCCACCAATGGCACAAGAAGAATCAATTTATGCATCTATAGACAAATGAGTTTGCACAACACTCATTTTTACAACCAAATATGAATTAATTAGAATCTGATCAAGAGGATATTGCAAGCGGCTTGAGAAGGTTGTTTTTTCATTACAAGAGAAGCCCAAGCCTAAAACATTAGAACATTGTTGTTTCTATTTTAAACAAAGACGAAAGAAGAACAAACATAGCCACAAGGAGATCAATATCTCGTCATCCCAATAATCCAAATTTGTGAATTGAATGATTATCTTCTGATTTCATTTCTGACATCATCATTTATCTTCTTTGTAACATCTAGAGGTGCTGGTTGTGGCTTTGGGTCTAAATGCTCTTCACTCTGTAGAGACCTTTTCTCTTTCCCATGTGCCTTGGTTGGAATTGGACTGCTTTTTTTTGGTTATTTTTTCTGTACTTGTCCACCCTTTGATTTTATCCACCTTGGGCAGTTTAGGAAGGAAAATTCTATATATTTTACAGATAATAAAGCTGCCTTCAAATCTTTTGATAAATTATGGTATTTTGCAAACCATTTAAAAGTTTCTTCTACTGATGACTTCATCAATACCATAAAATGTAGAAAAGGGAATTTTTCTCATAGCTCTGCTAAGAGAGTATTATGTGTGTGTGTGTGAGAGAGAGAGAGAGAGAGAGAGAGAGAGAGAGAGTAGCAATCTCTTCATCTTTTTCTGTGAAGGAGAGTGGGTCTGAGGGTTCTATCAACAAATCCAACCATTGTTCTCTGCTGCTTGTCATCACCTTTGTTCTTGTTAATATTGGATCCTGAAGAGGTCACTCCACCATAAATTAAAATTTTGAAGAATGATCCCATGATTCATAGGCTAGCAATAAAACTAGCTCTAATATCACTATAATGTCTTGAGCTATTAATAGCACTAATATTTTAGGATAGATTTAAATGTGTTAACTGAAACCTTAGATACCCTAAATATTAAGGAAAATATTTTTGCTATTTAATATTTGACTTAGGTATTTCAAAAACAAACCTTAGAGACCCTAGATTATATTGGTGTTTACACAATAGCTTTAATAGTCTAGTATTATGCTTCAAACTTCATTTTTTTAGCCTAAAATGACAAACCCTAATCTATTCTACTTACATCTAGAAAACCTAGAAGATTTCCATTACGTTCACACAAATAACAACAAACCCTGATATTGCGGATTGACTCACAAAATCAAGGTAAATTGTACCTTCAAGACATTTACTAGTTTTAGCCAAATCAAATTCAAACCACCCTTTTTACATTAATAATAAATTTCAGATTTACGAAGTGGTCAATGACTAAAGGAGAGCTTCCTAACCTACCATTACATTAACAGGTCAGGGAGACGACCCACACATAGCAACAATAGGCCAATACAATGGAATGTGCAAGGATTCACTCTTGACAACTACAAGTGTCGAGTAACTCAATGTCGCTAGTAACCACCACCATTAAATCTCAAACACAACCTCTTGGTCAAACCACTCCTTTAGTTGAAGGGTTTCCATCCTCAAACATAGGATCTATAGGGTTTCGTCCTTTGATCTCCACAAACCTGTGGGTTTTTTTCTACAAATCTTGATGCCTAAACAAGTGCTCATTGCAATTTTTGGCTAGTGTTGTTTGTGGGTTTTTCATAATATAATCCTTTGACTTTCTTTTCGACCCATTATACACCCAAAAGAGGTGTTGAAACCTGCAACAATGGCCTCCATCCCAAGATTGGTATGCGGAAAGGACTGCCCGTACTAATCGAGTATCATTTCCCCTTGAATTGTGCTTGAAATAGTACTTACATGTGTGGAAATGTTCTTGGAAGGCATGGAGAAAATGTCCCCTACGAATTGTAACTATCCTAGGCAATAATGGCAAGGGTCCCTCAGGGTTTGCAACCCTATCTACCTCATTAATGGTAGTCGAAGTTGACTTCTTTGTTTGTGAATTGGGGTGTACAAGTGGAGCCATATCCTCATTGTTAATTGATTTTTTGTGCCCATGGAAATCCTTTTAGAAGATGCATCATCACCTTGAACATTAATGGTTGTTTGATTGTGCAAGGTGGTAGGTGAGGTGATTGGTGAAAAATTGCAAGAGTGTCAAAATTGAGGTTTCGGGGATACCATGTGACTCATACCACAAGTCAAGGATCTAGGTTTGGAAGGGAGGCATGTTGGTAAGAGGAAGCTCGACTCTTTGACAAAGGCTTGTGAAAGAGTGGGATTTGGAAAAGAGGTATGACGTGATGGACAAGTTCAATAGCCCAACAAGAGAAGGGAATGGAGGTGGGGGTTGTGAAGTATGCCTGAATGGGTAAGTCAAAGAACCTAACAAAAGTATAGAAGAAAGTAGACTTGGGAGGAAAGTCATGGCAAGAAGGGAAACTTTGCAACTCCGACGACTTTTTGACTTTATTTTTTTATTTTTTTTAGATAAAAGGCACAAAACCTAAAATATATTATTAAAATATATAAAAGATTACATCCCAAAAAGTTCAGATCTGAAAATATACATCTATATATCAGCAAGAGAGCTTATCAAAAAGAGAATTAAATGCTCAAGAGTATACTGCTGACTTAGAAAATTGGCCATGCTTCCATGCTTAGAGATTTCGGGGATCTTAAGAAGATGCATGGGGGATGAAAGCGGAGAACTCGTACACAAATTTAAATTTGGGAGAGCACTAGTAATAGGAAATAGGCATTTTGGACCACGACATAGATTATGGAAAAAGGGGACATGACACACATGTTGGAGGTAGTACCAAAACTTTTTCTCATTAGTGCCAAGAAATATAAGAGGATGGTAAGTTCTAACAAGAATTTTTTTCTTTTGATGGTGCGACCTAAACGAAATAACATCCTTGCAACAGTAAAACATAGTGCAACTCTTGTAGCAACACCAACAAAAACCATAGAGTTGAACTATAATCTAGTAGAGTAAAATGATATATTTCAACCACCTAGAGTCCCTACCCGCTATGCAGTAAGGCATGCCATTAATATGATTCCTAGACTAACTTGCCTAATGCTTCTCTATACCGCTGATCATTTTTAGAGAACAAAGAGATCAAGTGACAAATCCATGAACTTGTGGGGAAAGGTCATATCAAACTGAGCTCATCACCGTGCAGCAACCAATTGTGCAAGCACATACACATGGAGGTTGTGCATTGACTACAGAGCTATAAACAAGATCATTGTGAAGAAATATTACCCTCTTCCAAAGATTGAGGACTTATTAGACCAATTTTGTTGTGCAAAATTCTTTACCAAAATTGATCTTAAGTTTGACAACCATTAGATTCCTATTGAGCCCACAAACATTTTGATAGAAACCTTCAAGGCTAAAAAAGGTTTGTTCAAGTGGTTATCCATGACCTTTGACCTAACCAAATGCAAATGATGAATGACATCTTGAGGCCATTCACCACTTCATTTGTTGTTCTCTACCTTGATGACATCCTAATCTTTAGCAAGACTAGTATGAATATTTGTGCCATATTGAGCAAGTACTTGATACTTTGCAAAAGCACAAGTTGTATGCAAACACTGAGAAGTGTTCATTTCCCAATAAGGCGATACAATATCTAGGATGCATTGTAGATGCATAGGGAGTACATGTGGATTTGGTAAAGATTCAAGTCATCCAAGATTGGCCAAAACTAAAGAATCTCACAAAGCTTGTACTGTCCCCTTTTTAGCCCTAAGCTTTTCGGTGTCCGTTAGCCTATTTCTGGAGTCCTGTAGGCTACTCGGAGGCATTTCTAGGGTTTCCAAGATTCTTGGAGGTTTCTCGTCTACTTTTTAGGAGGTTATTGCAGGGGTTTGCCAGAGAGTTTTCTGGGTCTTTTTGGGTTTTTTGAGATCCTTGGTGGGCAGTCACTGCTATTTCTAGCAGTGCCTATTTTTAGTAAGTCACAACTGCATCTCAGAATTTGATTATTTTGAGTTTGGACACACTTACTATTTTTAGTAAGTGCTATTTCTGGTTCTAGCAGCAGTTCAGTGCAGGGTTACTATTTTTGGCAGTGGTGGCAGTTGCAGTTGTTGGCATCTTGATATTTTTAGTAGTTGGCTTCTCCACCAACCTTGGAGTTCGAAAAAGGAAAGGTTTGCAACTTAAGTTAATTTTATAATGTCAAAGTGGCCCCTTGGACCCCCACGCCTAGCACTTGTTGACTTAAGTTGTTTTAGAAATCAAAAATTAAAGCATGACTATGGTGGATGCCAAATAGAGGTTTTTAGTGAATTTTAATAGTGTATTTCTCTCCCCTAGTGTGGCGTCCCCTTTTGGAGAGAAAGAGTTTTCAAACTTTTGTGTTTCAAAAGCTATATATATATGCCCTCACTTGCTCTCTTTTGGATATGCTAATTTGTGATAAAGAAATGTTTCTGAAATGCAGAGAGATCTCCTTGGGCTTTGAGGACGAAACCCCTCTAAGTCGACTTCTGTTTCGAGGTTGCAAGATATCTTCTAGCTGAATAGTGGTGTAGCTCCATTTCAGGGGTTGCAGTTGAGCTCATATTGGTGATGGCTTCCTTTTTTCTTTTAGTTTTTGTTTGTTATGATGTCTTCTAGATATATTTTGGTGTGGAGTGGTAGTTTGCAGCTTTGTAGGAGCTTCTTGGAGTGAGTTTTCAGTTTTGGGTGTTGCTGGTTCGTGCCCCTTTCGTAGCCTAGCCGTTACACCCCAATTGTATAGCTACTATTTGCATAGGGTAAATTGATTGTAATGAGAATCTTGAAGATGAATAAGACATGTTGTTCCTTGTTTCAATATGTGTGTTGTCCGATTTAATGATTGTACCATTTAATGTTACTTCTATTTGATGTTTGTTGGCATAACAACTAACACCTCTGGAGTGCAAGTTGGTACGGACAACTATGCACACTACGCAATGAGTGCTCTTCAAATTAGGAGGGGAAGCTCCCTCGTTGTGCTTGACAAAAGTGCTTGAAAAGGGAAATAAACTAAACTATATCCTGTCTTTTTGTCTTAGCTGTAAGAGGTACAAGGCTTTCACGAAAATTCTATACGTTGCAGCTAAGTATTTTCTGGTTTCGCAAGACTTAACTACAACACACAAAACTAAGTAACTTTAAACTATCCAATCCCCTCAAGAATTCAGAGCATGAGGAAATGGAGCGGGAATGATTATCTGACGATAAACCGAGTACAGACTCACAACGTGAAGGCAAGGTGGCACAACTATCTGCTTGTCTGAATAGGCTTATTATTCACACACATCACACAATAAACAAGTACAGATTCTCAACTTGAAGGCAAGGTGGCACATCTATCAGCTCGTATTTATTTAACACAAGTCACAGCTATAGCTTCAACTAGGATACAATAAATTGTATAGGTAAGACATCGCATAATCTACGCATCAAACTAGCCACTATATTTCTCCAATTAAGGTGAATTCACCATCATAATTGCATGAAACCCAAGTGGCATAACAATTCATCATAAATAGTAAATACTCACGCGAATAGATACAGAATCCAGCAATATTACAGCAAGGTAGGCAATAAATATATATATTTCTCTCTCGCGGCAAAAGTTCTTGAACGATAAAATAATAGCAATACCATGTGCAAGGTGGCACAACATGTATGCTATCAATGCGCAAAAGTTATGTACAAATGAGCGCTCTATTTATAGACATCAAAAAGTGTCGGGAACCCTAAAATCACCTTGAGTCAACTACAGTCTTGCAATGCATGCAAGATTTATCGCTAAACCCTAACAAAGCAAACTATACAATTAACTAGAAAACTACCATCAGTTACCCGATACAAATTAATCTAAAAATGGACAATGTGCAAGCATCACGTCCTTATTGAAAGCAAGTTAATTGGAACACTACCATCAGTTAACGCAAACCCTAAATACAACTCCAAGTGAACATAGATAATCCTAGAATAGACATGCATGAGATGTGACAACGAGTTAACTTGAAAAAGTAACGCCAAGTTTAACTCCTATGTTTAATGTCTATCCTGAGAGGTGGGAACCGAAGCTCCGAATGGCCGATCTCAACAACCAATCCCTTTAACAGTTGATTGCATCACCTAAAGGTCGTTACAATTCACCGCTATCGCCAGAATCCTGAGCAATCTGGCAATCTTTGCAATCTTTGCACACTCAAACTAGCATTTCACTGAATTATAACTTTGGTGGCTCCGTAACTGAAGTGATGGCCACTATCTCTTCTGCAGCTTGATGTCTCTGACGCTTCTCCTTAATGAAAGAGTGTTGCATGACGAAACTGCGAAGTTTGATTGCGCATGCTCTGGTTGTGAGAAATGAAAACGAACTTGCTGCACATGCAAAATTCCAACGGTATCATCCCTCTAAACCGGCTTTGGAAGACAATCGGCCATACGAGGCATGCAACCATATGGATTTGAGTGACTACGCCTGTCAACCCTCTGAATGCACTTGATACAAATCGATCTTAGCTTTTCTAATGAAATCATGAATTAAGACTGATTTGGTCTTGAATTCAGTCTGCGTGTACTGCACTTTGAAAAACTTGCATATTGACTGTGAACACGGCTATATTCTGACAACTTTTCTAGAAAGCTAAAAATAGCCTATCGAAGGGCAATTTTCACGAAAATTTTTGAGATATGGGTTTTGTCCAGAAAAAGATTCTAAGACAACCCAATACGTCAGAAATGCGAAAATTTGACTTCTGCTCGACCATGCAAGGAATTTTCAATTGAGAAAATTGGAGCCTCGAGAACTGGTGCTCTGGACTAAATTTTCCTGAAAAATTCTGGCACATGGGTTTTCTCGAGGAAGCTATTCTTAATCAACCTAGATGATTTGTTTTGCCAAAATTTTCCTTTTCTTCAAACATGCAAGAGAATTCAAGACGAGAAATAGAGGAATTTTTGAAGAAGAAAGACGTTTTTGATGTTCTCTTCTGTCAAAATCGCCACTCTGGTCTTGAAATTCGCTGATAGTTCTGACTTGTACCTGCAAAGAAAGTGTTTTTGTAATGTCCCCATTCTTTTGCGAGCATCAGAGTTGGTGGATTAGCCTATTATATCGATCCTCGTAGGCTAGTGGTTCTGGATAGAGGGTCACTTGAACAGGCACTTGGTCGGTAAAATGCAATGTTGGTATCCGGAGTATGGTGACGTGGTGAATTTGTGCATTTGGCATGTTATTGGAGCTTAAAATGATGATCTTCACCATTTATTTCACTTCCTCAGGCTTAGGGACCATGTGTCTATTATTTTAAGCAGACACTTTCTATTTTTCAGTTACTATTCATGGCTAAAGTGAAAAAAAGACATAACTTAAGTGAATAGTGTTTTCAATGAAAAATTATAAGAATGCAAGAGAAAGTTCGACCCATTCATGCTATGATATGTTTTGCTGAATGAAACTTGGAAGTGTGGAGTTTGAGAGAGAGGGAAACTAGGGTTCCCGATTTCTGCAGTGGGTGAGCCTGGAGGGGGCTTATTGTTTGAATTCGTGCTTCTTGATGGTGTGAAATACCACCCTAAAGTTGCAGATCTGAGTTTAGTTGATTCATTTGGAGCCACATTTTGCTGATTTCAAGTTGTTGGAGTCTTTTTCCTGGAAGGGTTTGTGCTGCTAGTGTCTCCATTTGCCATCCAGAAGAAGTGGCTTGCATTCTTGAAGATTTTTGGAGCTGTTTTTGACACCTACAGCCAGCCGCCATAGTTGAGGGTTTTGAACAGCAAGAAGAAATAAAAACGCCTCCCTTTAGAGGCTGCAATCTCTTCCAAAGTGGGCGCCCTTACCCTAAGAAGCCCTTCAATTCGTCTCTTGGTGGGAGAATCTTGTATTTCATGTTGTGTGAGCAATTTATCGAGGGAGGGTACTGTAGCAAAGCACTATTCACAGTGCTGTTATGGCTGTAAGTTAAAATCTATGACATTTGATATGTATTGTTGAATCTGATGTAAGTTATATCTCTGATGCAATCTATTATGTAATGAAGAACTTGCATTTGGCTTCGTATATCATGTATTTTATCAAATGTGTCTTGATAGATTAGTTCATTCAAAGTCTTTACTTCATGTACACATTCTTAGCTCTTATTTCGCAACATTATTGAGTAAAACTCAAAACACAAAAAGGGAAAAATACCTAAACAAACAAAATAGCAAAACAAACAAAGACAAACCTAGAGAATCTTAGTGGAACCAATCACAGCAGAGTGTCGGTTCATCACAGTGGTATCAGAGCGGTTTCCTGCCAACCTGTTGGGTAAGTCTCAACTGCAGTTCAGAAGTCTCAGTTGAACATGGCTATTTCTTAGAACCAGTGGGACAAGAATATGAAAAATCTTAAACAAAGCTTAAAAGAGTTGGATGAAATAAATAAATTGTTTTCAGACCCTAGTACCTTAGACAGAGGATCAAGGTATGTGACATCCATCTTCAGGTCCACATCATGAAACAAAAAGAGGAAATTGTGTTTCTATTGCAAAGGGTTTTACGATGAAAACCAGGATTTCCTTTTGAGACCTAAGGGCAAGGCAAATAGAATAATGTGGGCACCCTATGAGGATTTAGAATCCAAAACTTCCCACCAACAAAGAAATTATGAAGAATCTGAGTCAGAACTTGAGGTCTCGACAAGTGAGGTATCTAGAAGCCTGTACAATGAATTCTTAGCAGTTAATGACCAGCATACAACTGATCCCTTGGAGAGCAAAAATCAGACCTTAGAAGGTCCACTTGCTGATGATGAAGTTGAAATTTCTAAGGCAGTTGTAGGGGAAGGGCACTTGAGTCCTTTTGAAGATGAAGGTAGGTTAGAACACGAGGGTGATGGGCATAAACAAAATGTTGAAAGGTTGTCGAATGATCATGTTGTGGGACATGCGCAGGAAGAAAGGGCCCCATATGAAATCAATGAGGGGTTTGAGCTCCCTAAATTTTTTGTATCAACAAATGTTGACGAGACTTTTGATCATTTTGATGATCCCAATTCAGTTTATGCGCAAGGATTGTCAATTCAGGAAGCACACAGGTCTGATTTACAGTATCAAAGGCACGAGCCATCTTTTGATTCCAATGTTGTTAGTGATGAGCCATTGACAGAGGTTGGAGCTTTTTACCGCGACTACATAGGGAGGAGTACTCATCACTTCTCCTTTAGTCCACACCTAGAGGATTTGTTGACGCATCAGTACGGGTTGGCTCAGAGTGTATACCATCCATTTTGGGATGGAGAGTTACCATCTTCAGTAGATGGAACTAGTGGCTGCAAGTGCCCGACTCAGTTGTTGGCAGGTGAGTGCTTGCAGGCTCGATATTTAGGTTTTCATCATGCAGATGTGTATCCAACAAGGTTTGTTGCTTCCTTGCCTCAGAGGCTACTGGTAGACACAGGGTTACAGAGGGATTATAATGACAGCAGGCATGATGGCATAGGTGGATATCACATCCATGAGAGTTTAGTGGAGGTTATGGAGAAATGTTACGTAGCAGATGCTTCCAGATATTCTTACCTCCTCATGATGGATGGATGGATGTGAGTTCTATTTATTTTGGGATCCAGGTGGAGACGGAGTTAGCACTGCCGTTTGGATGGGTCCTAGTGTATTGCTTCACCACTTCTGGTATGGTGGAGTTAGGATTAGTGTTGAGAGAATCTTGAATAATGCCCGGCGAGAAATCATGCTTTCACAATGAGGATTAGCTCGTAGCTTGCAGCAGTATGAGGATTACATTCCAAGACGAACCTCATCACAAAGCAAAAATGAGGGACTTGGTGTAGTACCCAAAAGTCTCTATGATGTGTTTGCGCTAAAAGGTGATAAGTCAGTAGAGAATTACCTACAGTCTATCGATGGGCATGAGGTTGAAAATGAAGTTGTTGTCGATAAGGAAATTTTACATCATAAGAGTATGGTGGAGCCACAGAGTGATATTCACAACATTCCAGAGGTTGTTATCAGCACTGCTAACAGATCTGGTTTACATGACAGCAGTAGGAAAAATTTGCATCAACTTGAGACAGCAGTGGCTACACCTGTACAAAATGATTCTACTAAGTTGTCGCAAGAAGGTACTCAAGATTTGGGTACTAATGGTGCAGTGTTTGATGTGGGTTCATGTCATGGTGAGTCTGATTTCTCAAATCAGACCTTAGAAAACAAGCTAGAAGGCTCATGTGTTGGCATAGAATTCCAGGATCGTGAGTCAGGTGGATATGCAGTTGCTTTGGAAGAAGTGTGCGAAGCTACTGCCAAAACAACAACCTCTACAATATCTGTTGAGCCATCCTATGAGGTACATAGCAACAGTACCCTTGTTGATATTGTGGGTGACATTGATAGCACACACGATGCTGGTTATCAGTTAGTGAGCGATTATGATTCAGCCTCATATCACAGTGCAGACTTTGTTTCATAGAACTTGCATAGGAGTCTTGAGTTTCAGAGATCTCATCATTTGGTTGGGCAACTTAAGGTCAATGATAACATGATTGCTACAGCATTAGAACATTTTGATGTTGCTCGACAGATGTTAGCTACGTATGGTTGGAGCACTCTTATGTCAAATGAGCACGGTGACAGTAGCCTTTCCTTTGTAGAGTTCCATACATTACGAGAAGCTATTAGATTAATGAAACATAATTATTTGCAGTTACTTGCTGATAGGAACTATCTTCTCGAGTGGGATTGTATTTGTTATGATGCGTTAAAGGGGAAGGAGGAGGAGGTTGATGAGCTCACTCATGAGCTTGAGGTGACTATGAACTCATTGGAGAGCACCCAGTTGACTCTTCGTGAGTCCCAGTCATGGTTAGAGGAGCTCACTGTGGAATTGAGACGGGCACAATCTTCAAGAGCTACAGATTCAGTTCAGTTTCCTACAACAACAATTGGTGATGATCTTATCTCCACAGGTTGTAGTGAGGATGTGGTTACATCCATCATGGATATAGGTGCAGCAGTTTCAATTGGGATGAGTACCTTGGTTGAGAGCAGTAGAGAACCACTCGTTGCATCGGGTTCTCCTATGGTCAGTACCATGATAGATGATGCAGGACAAATTACTGATAGCTCTTATGACGCAGTGGTGGATTCTCCTGAGAGTTGTGTGCTAGTACACGAGGCTACCCCATCATCTTCACAGGAGATATGCAGAGCAACATCTAGTTGGGAGATTGGTACTTATGTCGATTTGTTTCCCTCCCCTGGGAGAAAATCCGTCATTTCATCCCATACAGTTGATTATGATTGGCAGCTTGATGAGCCAATTCAGGAGTACAATTCAGTGTATTGTTCCAAGGACTCAGAGATGGACGATTGCAATCAACGTGGAGTGATTGCGTAGTTCGTGAATAATCCCTTATTTGAGTTTGATGGTGGGTTGATCTATGATAATCCACTCTTCGAGCTGGAAGCCGATCACACTCTTGATACTAGTTTAGGGTTGAGCGATAATCACAGTGTTTGGGATCGTCCTAGTGCATCGGGATTCCAAACAAGGCTCATGGAGGAGTTTAATAGTGTGTACACGGTGAGGAATGCTTACAGTTTTTCCATTGACCTACCTGTACATGATTCGTATTCGATGCACAGTTCTTGGGCCCAGGGTGATTCTCTGGGTGCAATCAAGGGGAGTAACTCTTTATTGTGTCCAGAGTTACCATCTTCAGAAGATGGGACTAAAGGCTGCCAGTACTCGATTCAGTTGCTTGCAGGGGATTACTGGCAGGGACAACAATCCGTTATCCATCATGCTGATAGGTATCCAACAAGGTTTGCTACTTTAATGTCCCAGGGATTTCATACAGATACATGGTTACAAGGTGATTACGGTGTCAGCGGACATGATGGTTTGATTAGTTATCACTTCCATGGGTGTTTTGGAGAGGCTGTAGAGAGATATTGTGTTGTGGATGTTTCTAGATATTTTTATCTCTTCATGACAGATGGATGTGACTTCAAGTTGTATTGGGATCCGGGTGGTGACAATTCTGGCACTGCAGTCTGGTTGGGTTTCGATAGGTTGCTTCACCATTTTCAACGTGGTGAAGTTGTGATCAAAGTTGCGCAGAGGAAGTCAGAGGTTATCAGACATGGTAGACTTCCATTCTGGGTTTGGGACCCAGGGATATTTTGCGTAGTGGTATTTATGTTGGTGCTTCAGGAATTAGTTAGCGATGCATGGGACGTTTCACAGTTCTTCTTTCGGGCCTTACGAGGAGTGAAGTTTCTTCGCAGTAATGATTGCTTGGGGACAAGCAATTTCAGGGAGGGTGGACTGTAATGTCCCCATTCTTTCGCGAGCATCAGAGTTGGTGGATTAGCCTATTATGTTGATCCTCGTAGGCTAATGGTTCTGGATAGAGGGTCACTTGAACAGGCACTTGGTCGGTAAAATGCAGTGTTGGTATCCGGAGTATGGTGACGTGGTGAATTTGTGCGTTTGGCGTGTTTTTGGAGCTTAAAATAATGATCTTCACCATTTATTTCACTTCCTCAGGCTTAGGGACCATGTGTCTATTATTTTAAGGGGTCACTTTCTATTTTTCAGTTACTATTCATGGCTAAAGTGAAAAAAAGACATAACTTAAGTGAATAGTGTTTTTTTTAATGAATAGTGTTTTCAATGAAAAATTATAAGAATGCAAGAGAAAGTTCGACCCATTCATGCTATGATATGTTTTGCTGAATGAAACTTGGAAGTGTGGAGTTTGGGAGAGAGGGAAACTAGGGTTCCTGATTTCTGCAGTGGGTGAGCCTGGAGGGGGCTTATTGTTTGAATTCGTGCTTCTTGATGGTGTGAAATACCATCCTAAAGTTGCAGATCTGAGTTTAGTTGATTCATTTGGAGCCACATTTTGCTGATTTCAAGTTGTTGGAATCTTTTTCCTGGAAGGGTTTGTGCTACTAGTGTCTCCATTTTCCATCCAGAAGAAGTGGCTTGCATTCTTGAAGATTTTTGGAGCTGTTTTTGACACCTACAGCCAGCCGCCATATTTGAGGGTTTTGAACAGCAAGAAGAAATAAAAACGCCTCCCTTTAGAGGCTGCAATCTCTTCCAAAGTGGGCGCCCTTACCCTAAGAAGCCCTTCAATTCGTCTCTTGGTGGGAGAATCTTGTATTTCATGTTGTGTGAGCAATTTATCAAGGGAGGTGTTGATGCGTGGTTCATGACACAACAAACATTTTAGAACAAAGTGTCGCAGACGCTCTATTCTCTCTTGAAAAACTACTTCCTATGCTAAGATTGCAAGTGAGGTCATAGGGTAATTCCAATGTTTAAGATGAACGCAGATAGGCTCTGTGGTATGGATGTGATTTGCTGTGGGCACAATTAAGATTTTGCAAATTACTCGGAAAAGAGGAGACATAGATGCAGTATCATTTTGGGTTTTTTGATTTTATATAAAAAAGTGAAAAAGATCAAGGGTTTAGAGATCCTATACTATTCCTAAGAACTCAAGAGAACACAAAGATTAAATGAAACCAAATAAACCATACTCTACTTCGCCATGTTAAACGACAACTACATAGAGCAAGTGCAATCTTCTAGGAATGTGCTTGTGATTTTCATGCAATGAATAATTACCATCAAATAGAACAACAATTATTCAAACAGAAGTTAAGCATCCACAATGAAAGCTCAGTCTAACTTTGCACATTGAGTGAAATCATCCACCCAAAGAAAGTATGAGCCGATTGTTGATGTGGTTTTTGTGACCATACCAAACAGCAGAACAAAATAGTTTGGGCTACTCCGTTCTCTCTTGATCAAAGTATTCCATGCGCTAAGATTGCGAGAAAGTTCGCATGTTCAACTCCAAGGTTCCTTTAGTGCGAATAGACCCAGTTTGGTTGATGTGTATTGCTGTGTTCGTACGAGGGGACTTACACAATTGTCCAGATTTCTTGCAGTTAGCAGCTAATGTATGATTTTGAAGGGGATTCTCATGTGTATGATTTGGCAATGTGGTTCTTTTTCCTAAAACTAATCAGAAAGTGCGGAAAGTAAAAGGGAAAGGGCCTAAGAAATTTGTACTCTATTCTAAATGCAGGGTATATGGGGCTTCGTTTCAATAGACTTCAACCAGATTTCGCCTAGCCTCCGTCGGACAGCCTCAGCAAAATCGGTGCAATCTTCAAAGGGGATAGCAAAAGATATTCAAGTTATAATTTAACATACATACACCATCAGAACAACGCATATAAGTATGTAAACCACAACCGAAGTTAAACACAAGATAATGTCTAGTTGACCACGCAAGGCAGACTTATCATCAACAAGCCGCTAGTGGTATGGAATAAAGCGAAGCTATCTCAATAAAACACCATACACCGAAGTAAGCTACTTTGCATGAACTAAGCTACTTGGATACGAAAGGAAGAAGAAACCTTGCTAGCATTTCATGACTAGACGAATTCCATCATCAATGAAAAGATCTATTATCATAAAATGTGTTACACAACAATCTCTTCAAAAGTTTTCAAAGGGAAAACTTTCTCTCTTCTCCAAATTATGCAAAATGCTCTACAATCTAGCTCTAACTCTATCTCAAATCTAGCTCTGATCTAATCTCTGATCTCTAATTTCTAATTCTAATCCCTTACAAATGAGGGGGACTCCCCCTTTTATAGCTAGCCAAGTCCCAAAAGACGGCTAGGGTTACAATTAATAGAGTGGCCAGAATCGTGCCACCTCAGCCCTAACCCTAAAAACTGCCAGAATAGGGAGTGGTACATTAAATGAATCAAAGATTCCCACTCACTCCAAAAATAGCAAATGCAATAAATGATCCATATTCAGTCTTCTAGAAGCTCCTCGTCCAGTAGTGTGTTCCCATTTGCCTTCTCTCTGACTGCCAACTCAACAAATCTGCCAAGTACGGCCTCAACCTCATGAACTGAGATAGGCGGAACACAATCCAACTGAAACTCTAACACTGTGACTGAGTGCTCGTGCCTCGTACAAGATTTTCTCCAAGCAGCTAATGAGTCCTGCGTGTTCTGGATCAAGGTGGAGAATGTAGCAGTATTCTCGAAGTCATCCTGTACAAAGGTCTTAACATCTGCGAAGAAGGGAACCAGCAAACCCCTCAAATTATCAAAGCTTATCTCCTCTGGACTCAGCCGCCTAGCAAAGATGGCCTCGAAAGTGTTCTGAACTCCATCTATAATGTTGGCCATAGCCTTATGTATCCTGGCTGAATCCGCCTGTGTTGCATCGAAGAAGCCCCGCCCTGTGATAGCCGAAGAATACCACCGAGAGAAATCATATCGGTCATTAAGCAGATAGCACCTCCATCTAATCCGGCAAGCTGCAATGGCACATGCCTCAGCAACACCTCAAGGCTGTTGGATCACCTTACTCTGATAGATGGAAGCATCGCCCCAAGCATGATCCACCGCATCCATCCGTGCCAAAATAGTAGAGGCCTGCTGAAAAGCAAAGGATAGGTCCTCCATGAATTTCTCTGTCTCCGTACGAACCCCTGTGACCCATTTGTCTGCCTCTTGTGCCATCCTCCCCAATTCTACCAAGCCGCTGATCGACTC
>VDFB02362284.1:0-16674 GCA_007258455.2 Sequoia sempervirens
GAATGGATTCACTGGTGCTTTAATAAATTTATTTTACATTCATGTGTGAAAGGGAAATATGAAAATGAGAAAAATGCATGTCTAGATTCGGATAATAATTGTATGTGTAGATTTCTTTATTTCTATATGAGTATAATTTATTTTAGATTATCTTCAAGAGTATCCCATATATGTGATGGATAAAATTATTTTTAGCTTAGGTTTGACAATTTTGTTTTTTTTTATGATGATTTTACCAATGAAGATGATGTGATAGAGTTGAATCAAATTCTTCAATTTTTCTTGACTAGGTCACCTCTTCTCCAAAATAAATTTGATAGTAAAAGGAATATTTTAGTGAAAAAATTTAAGTAGGAATATGTCATTAATGGTGTGTGTCAAAATACTAAAAGAGACTCTTCAAATAAAAAATATTATTTATAAATTTTATTTTAGTGGATATATTGATTTCTTTCACCTTCCATTGATTGTAATCTTTTTTTATAAAATTATCATCATCCCAACTAGAATTGGACATGAGTAGAGATGAGAATTCGGTCACATGTTTGTAATAGTATATTATTTATAAATTTTCTTTTAGTGGATATATTGATTTCTTTCACCTTCCATTGATTGTAATCTTTTTTTATAAAATTATCATCATCACAACTAGAATTGGACATGAGTAGAGATGAGAATTTGGTCACATGTTTGTAATAGTTGTTGTTTTCTTTGTTGAGCCATACGTAGATCCCTATGATTTCCTTGAGCATCAAAATATAATGAATGAATTCACTATGTACAATAAAACAACCTATTATCAAATTTTATAACTACTCAAACTTTATTTTACAATATCATAACTAAAACAATAAAAAAATAAGGAAAAGAAGAAGAAGTGTGGCTAGCTTCAATTTGGTCCTCAATATTTGAGGGGAAATCTATTGAAGGGGATGGAATGCTATGTACCTAAGTCCATGAGATTATAATTTATTAGATAGTAATAAATAAAGGTGTGGTTGTACATGTTTTGTAAGGAATCCCATTAGCTAATAAGAATGAATGTATTTATCCCACACTAAGAGGAAAGTGGAAGTGGTAGGTAGTTATGTGTTATATATTGTGGGGCTTGAGGAAGAGATAATAAGTAAAAATAATTATATATATTTGGAATATCATATTAGAGATATAATGTGGGGTATATTCTTCTAATAAATAAAATTGTATGTGAAAGGAAAATTGTAGCAATAATGTACTATTTCCACATAACCCTAATGAGAGAAATAGATGTAAAATAAGTATTCAAAATTCATAATGTAACAGAATGAAAATTATACTTAAAGATAATTCTACATGTATCCTACTAAATCCCTCTCAAAGAAAAATCTACTCGAGCTAAAAGTACCCACAAAAATCCATACATTATCTCAAGAAACAAAATTACAATACACTAGCAGAGTCTCCATGCTAACCAATTAAAATTTTGGAAAGATGTATATCCTTCACTAATTTTATGGATTTGATTTAGAGATAATAACCAATTAAATTAGATATCTATCCACCCCTTTCTAAAAAAATTCTCATCATATATTATTTTCTCATATTCAGGTGAAGCACAAAATGTTTGAATTTTTCCAAGGCTTTGATGAGGAAGGATATTTCTCTTCATTCAAAGTTGTATTCAATGTTGTTCTTATGTATTTGGCTAACAAAAAAAAATAGGGTTCTCATCACTCTTCTCATCCCTTTGAGACAAAATGGATGTAGTGTTGTAGTCAAATACCTATGTAATATAGTTTTAATAATTTCAATAAATGTGGGTTGTTTACTTTTGGAGCTTTGGCAAACCTATTTGATAAGTTCAAAGGCCCTTCTACCTTCATCCAACCATTTTAATTATTTATCATTCTATGTGGTAACCCAGCTAGATTGAAAACATTATTTATATTGATTTGTCCTCTTAAAATTTAAAATTCATGAAATTCAAATTTGTGCTATATATAAAAATTCAAACTTTATCAATAATTAAATTATTAATTAATGCACAACATTTAGTTATTTAATATTGGTAGATATTTGTGAAAGCTAATTAAATTTATTTACTTTTATTGAATATAGAGGTTTCAATATTAATAAGCTTATTTGTTATGTAGATATAAGAATCAGGGTATAATTATGCAAGGATATGGCTCCTTGTAAGCTCTACTATACTCGAAGTTACAATATTCATTATAATTTTGACTGCTTCATTTTGTATCAATATAATAAATAGTTATCACATATAATATACAAAGTATTCTTCATTTAAAAAAATCAATCACAATTCTTTTGTTTATCTTCAATATTACAAATTAAACACAATTCATATTAGATATTAACTTGTGTGTAATTTGTTGGGATTTCCTTTTTCAAGTCCTTCACAGATTTGGTTTCTATAGTAAATTTTTGAAACTCATTCAAGGTTGTGTCACCTCCCCAAAGTTCTCTATGATTTTCAATGACACCTCACAAGGTTTTTTCTCGGCTTCTAGTGGAATTCACCAAGGGGACCCTTTGTCTCCCTATCTCTTTATTATGATGGTTGAAGTCCTTGGTCATAATTTTGAACGCAAAGTTTTAAATGGCTCCTTGGTGGGTTTTTCCCCTTCCTTTGTGTCTCAATCGATCTCACATCAACAATTTGTTGATGACACACTCTTCTTGGGGGAGGCCACACTAATTGAGGCTAAAGGTTGGATGGATATTCTTGAGAAATTTTCTACAGCCTTGGGGCAGTGTATCAATTTTACTATAAGTGTTATCTTTTTCCTAAATGTTGACCCTATTATTCAAGTTAGGATTTTCAAAACTCTCAATTGTCAGACCCTTCCCTTCCCCCGACCTATTTGGGCATGTCGCTTACTATTGGTAAAGTGGAAATTTTTGTCTAGTCTACTCTCCTAGAACTGGTCTAGAGGAAGATCGCTACATGGAAGGGGGCTCTTCTCAGCAATGTTGGTAAGCTTCTCTTTCTCAAGTCCACCCTTCAAAGTTTGGTTGTGTACCTAATGTCTCTATTTTTTATGCCTATTGCATCGTGGTCAAAAAACCTTGAACAAATCTAGTGTAGATTCCTATGGTTGAAGACCGAGGAAAGGAGCAAGTTCTCTCTAGTGAATTGGGATATTGTGTGCTCTAGGAAATGTTATGGAGGTTTGGACTTGAGAAAAAAATACTAAAGAATATGGCACTTATAACCAAAATTTCTTGGAAACTTCTAAACAATTAGGAAAAATGGATTTCTATTCTAAAGGAAAAGTATTAGTAGGGACATGATTTCCTCTCTCTGCTGGACAATGGAGTTATTCCTACTGGTTATGTGATCTAGAATAACCTCTTAAAAACTAGGAATTTACTCTCTTTAGGATCCTCTTGGTTGGTTAGATCAAGTACCTTGGTCTCTTTCTGGGATGAAAAATGGTTGTCATCGTTGGCTCTTGGTCTCCATCCTATTTTATCTATGGTCTAGTTGGACCTCTATGCTAGACTAGGAGTTAAGGCCTATAACTACTTGGATTCCTCTATTGATCCTTCTAGATGGAAGATTGACCCCAACTGGTTCAACCCCCCTTCGGTTGGTTGCTGAAGAAATTCTTAGAATAGTTAGGAATCACAAGTTCTTTCCCTCCAACTTGCCATAATCTTTTGTTTAGACAACTTCCAAAGATGGCATGTATTTTATTAAGACCAGCTACAATATCCTTTCTAGCTCATGGAACCATATGTTTGATTGCATTTGGCTATGGAGCTCGGAAATTCCCTACCTAAAGTCAAATTCTTTTGGTGGACTGTTTGTCACAAAAGGATCCTCATTCTAAATAACTTGCAAAAAAAGAAATACATCTTAGGAATTGGTGTTTTTTGTGTGAGAACAAAGCTGAGTCCATCTCCCACTTGCTTTTCCATTGTTCTTACTCTTGGCAGGTTAGGCAGAAAATCCAATCTCTCTTCAAAGTTTGTTGGGTCTAGCAGAAAGTTGTTCATAATATTCTAGATAGCTAGTCCCCCTAGTGTCCCACCCTATAATTTTTGAGCTCTAGTGGAAATATTTGTTCTTCACGGTGTGGACACTTTGAAAGGAGCACAATAATAGAGTCTTCAGAAACAAAAAGTCTTTGTGGTTGGTGGTGGCCAACAAGATTATCAGTCAGGTTGTCAAGATGATTTTAGTTATATCTTGCAAGACCAAAAGAAATCCTAATATTTTGGAGGTTGAGTGGTGGTACTACGCCTTGCGGCAACAACTCAGAATGAAATCCTAAAATCTATCTCTTGAGAAAGTAATCTCCAATAATGAATTACTGAAAATCACCCCAAGGTCTCTCGGGTGTTAGGTCATAACAATGCGTAAAACAACTCAGATGAAATGTGAAATTGCTGGTAATCACAATCGGACCTTACTACAAGCAAACTAAACCTTTTCAATTTACCAGATCTAACAATATGATGATCTTGAATCCTAAATCTAACCGAATAATAAAGAAATTACAAAAGATAGGGATGCAGGGAAGGTAATAAAATCTAAATTATTGAACAGACAAGCAATGCAAATGACATATATTTGGAATGGACCTATCTCAAATAACCAATTCCTGTTCGACCCACAAGGCAATCTCTACAAGAACAGTGCAATCTTCTGAGGAGTATAAATTTTTCAAATCATAGACTTGCATCTACAACCGAACTTAAGCACATTTGAATATATATATGGTCCAGGTTGACTTCACCAGCCTACTACAATCAGATAGTTACTGGGAGTGTAGACCAAAGATAGCTACCAACATTCCAAATATGAAATCACATACACCATTTATCTAACTAAACTAATTTATTTCTAAATAATAAACCCTAGATCTTCAAGCAATGTGAAAGATAGAACAAAGAACCATGCAAGATGAGATAACACAAAGGATTCCACCAGGAAAACCACAATGTCTCCAATTGTATTAATCATCAAATACTGCAACAATTTCAACTGTTCTGAATATGATATCTGCTTTAAGAAATTCTAAAACTCTAACTATTGCTCTTGCTAATCTCTACTATCAAAATCCTCTGAACTGTCTTACAATAAGGCAAAAAATGCCTATTTAACAAATTTTTCCCAGAACATGTCGGCCCAGCCAAACATTTTTCAATAAAGATAATAAAAAAAACCGCCAAAACAGGTCGGCCAGGGAAACAAACTAAGGCACACATTTAATGCCATCATCCAAGTTGGCCAAGGCACAATCCCCAAGGAAATCCGGTCCAATGCATGCCCTATGATAATAGGGAAGCACAAATCTCGAGATAAATATTAACCGCTGCTTCCCTTGTCCTTTCTTCGCGCTGGTGACCCTTGGACCCTCAAGAAAACTCCTTCCAACTCAGCAACAGGTGGCAATGGCAAAACTTTGAGCCGGCATTTAATTGACTCAATCCCCTCATTGGACCGCTCAATGGTCCCCTTCCAATCCTTTCTACTGGTCAGGTATCTATCTATCACTGCCAAATATGTAGCCGCATCATCAAGCATATGGCCAGTGACAACCTCATCAGAATCCGGGGCATAAACCTCATGCCACCATTCCTTCAATTGATCCAAACTCAGGTACTTGGGAGCCATCTTATTCCTCCCTGTCATCACTTCAAAAAATGCAATGCAACCATCATAGATTGCAGTAAGGTCGGCATCAATGGCTTTTCTTCGTTTCTTTATCTTTTTCAGGGCTCCCTGCCTGATCTGTAATGCTTCGCACCATTCCCATGGTTCATCCAACCTGGAAGAGGGAAGAATTCCATCCCTGCCCAATTGTTCCCTGCCATGTCCCAGAATAATCTTTGTCATACACCTTGAGAGAATAGAGCATCATTCCTTATCTGAAAGGATACTCAATCCGACTCTCTTTTCCTTGAGTGCATCCTTGCCAGTAGCCGAGGATCTCCTTAATAGCTTCATCACTTGTCGAACCTCTCATCAACTTGATCCTTGGCTTGTAGGAAGTATTCATCTTCTCTGTACCGGAAATTGTTTCCTTGAAATCCAGGAGTAGAAGAGGAGGACGGATGGAGAGACTGTAGAGGTTTCATGACCTCTTCTAAGCTTTTCCTCAACCTTTCATTTTCCCTTTTCAATTCCCTCTTTGTCTGAGTCTCCTTCCTCAACCTATCCAGAATCACAGCACTTGACCCCTCGAATTCCTCACTGTCTTGTTCTAGGGAAGCTGGCCCAAGGTTAATGGTTTGGACACTGTAATCCTGGCCTATTACCTCTTCTCTTGTTTTATCTGCAGCAGGGGTGGCGATGTGTACTACACGGTTATGCACCTCATCCCTTTCCACCCGGGAAATTATCCTAGCTGCCTTCTTCTTTTTCCCCTTTCCAATCTGAGATAACATTGCATCCCAGTCGAGAGGAGTGTCCTCTACTATCACCTGTTTCTTCCTTGCTATTTCTTTTTCTAACCAGTCCGGGGCTACAGGGTCCGTCCGGATTCCTTCTGTGTCAGTTTTCCCCGGGTCTTCTGTGGCTTTCTCCTCTTCTGTTACTGCCACCTCGACTTCTCCTTCTTCTGTTGCCTTGTCATCATCCTTCTCTGGGGGTTGTTCACCTTGGTCCATCTCCTCAAATCGCAACTCAGGAAGCACCGGCGATGGAGTTCCAGCGGGGATGCTCTTCTCTGGTTCTGGAGATCCGCGGCCCTTCTCACTCTCCGGAGAGTCCTCGTATTGCACCAAGGGAGAAGTGTACCCTTCTTCTGTCTCTACCTCGAGCCCGACAGCCTCACTGAATAATGCCCCTTCCTCAAACGGCTCTGCCTCTCCGCTGATTTCCTGCTCATCTGGATTTACCGGTTCTGTTACACCCTGCGGAGGAGAGACAGGCTTGTCCTGTTCAGTGGCTGGTGATATTGGAGAAGAAACCTTTGGCTGTGCAACATCCTTTGGGGACGGAGTTCTGGATCTTCTGGTGTATACTTTGGTCTTCTCCCCTCCGGAACTTTCTACATCTACAACCGGAGGCTCATCTTCCGAAGTCGTTTGGCCTTTCTTTTTCGCCACCCTTGTAGTTCTGGCCTTCTTGGGCGGTGGAGGAACATCCTCCTCCTCAGCTTTCTCCACCTCCTCCTCGTCCGAGGACCTGCTGATAGTCAAGGTCTTCCACCTGCGTTTGCCGATAGGTTTCCTTTTTGCTGCAGGTTGAGTCCCCTTAGGGCTTCTGACCTTGATTTTGAAAGGAGAGGCCTTGGCTGTTTTCCCTTTGGGGTCCTCTTCCCCGGATTCCTCTGAAGTGGACATGGGGTTGAGATTCCCCATCAGGTCGAAAGTGAGGGGAACACCGGCATTTTCCAACACCCAGACCTCATGTTTGATCCAAGCAAAGGTATATTTTAGCACCGGAGCCATTAAGTCCTCCAACTCTGTCACCTCAGGTTCATTCCAGTCAATATCCGCTACTGACCTATCCTTGATGGGCTCATAGACATGGTCCTGGACCAATTTTCCATCATCCTCCAGCTGATCTGGAATCAGCTTCACATTGTACTGCCTAATTGCCTCCACTGGCAGCCGGGAATACCTTTTCCTTCGTGCATCAAGGTCATCCTTGATGTTGACCCAGTAGTCCTCCAAGTCCTCCTTGTGCCTGTATTCCCGGGTAGCCCTTTTCTGTGCCCCTCCGGTGATGTCAAAATTCATTCTCTTTGAATGGAAAGAGAATCCATAGGCTGCCAATTCCTCACCTGCAGTATGAGCTGATTGAATGGAAGGACACATCACATCCACGCCAATCCCAAGAGGGAAGTCACCTCCAAAACCAGTTTTATGTTTCTCCTTCTTGACCACCGTATCGAACTCACAAATTTGTCTTACGACCTCCAGTAGCACTATGTGGTCAGTGGGATACCTGGGCAATCTGTAGGGAGCAACGGGGCATCCATCAATCTGGAGATAAGTGAAAGTAGGGAACTGGATGAACCAGGCCCCATAATTCTTAATCAACCCCCTAGCCCCATCGGACAATCTGATGTGCTCCGCATTCTGAAGGGTCCGGGTAATGTGCATAGTGAAGGCATCGTTGGCCCTCCTATAATCTCCGTGTCCGAGGTGCAATTCCGGATAGACCTCATAGATAATGTCTTGTCCAATAATTCCTGCCGGAGTCAGTCCCTTATAGGGATAGGAGATGGCCAGTATATATATAACAAAGGAGGACATGGTGAACTTCTTTCCTTCCAAAACATTCCTCAGTTGCCTATCTATTTCCGCACTGATAAGTCCTGCCCAGTGGTAATTCGTTCCTTGGCCTATCTTGGTGATCACATGGACCATCCAACTTTCCAATACCCCGGCAGTTTTAAGTCCGGCCACCCTGCTCAACAGTGTGATAGCATCATAAATATCTGGCCTGAACTTCACCCTGTGCAACTGTTTGGGCAATTTAGAGTGGTGAGACTTGGGCTTCTCAAGCCATGAGTTGATAAGCTGTTGAGCCTTAACTGGCTCGTTCTCATAATACGTACGAGCAGTGTCAATGTTTAGGGCGCAGACCGAGGGGAGATCCGGCATGCTGAAAGCTCGGGCAATGGAGGCTGGACTGAAATTTGCCAACACCCGCCCCTCAGTACTAACTACCATCTGTGTGTCAAAGGCGTACTGCCTAGCACACTCCAAAATCAGCTCGTAACACTGGACTGCTGGAGGGAACCCTGCCACGTGTACCAACCCTGAGTTCATCATCCCTTGCCTCAATGCCGATTGGTCCTTCTCAGCTGTTCTCTGTTTGAATTCTTCATAACGCCAGGCACCAACGTTGGTATCATACACATCTGCCCACACGGAAGATATCTTACTCTCCGGGACCTGACTCCTCATGTCTAATCTCAATTTTTCTGTCTCGGAAACTGCAGACGCCCCCGCACCACCTTTGGACTTCCCAGCAGCAGCTTTGCTTGATTCAGCCTGCACATCCAAGAACTATTATTAGAATCTAATTATTAAGCTCATATTCATCCAAAAGGTTAGCATACATCATACAAATCCATTAAAACCAAATGCCAATTGCCAATTTTCCAAGATCCGGAGAAATCAAATAATCCGGGAAAATCGTATAATCCGGGAAAATACATTCGGGGCGGAATTCCGGAGAAATCCGACCCAGACGGACTCCTGCCACCAAAGCACTATTAGCCATGTAAATCATTAATATGCTCGGAAATCAAAGGAAAATCATCAATTTTACTCTTTGGCAATCAAGAAATAGGCATTAACAATCACTCCATCAATTCCCTCATCGAAATATACAAAAGAATGCAATCAGACAGGAAACCCGGAAAAATCCGAATGGGACGGACTTTCGCGGACAGCATCAAATGCACCGGAAATTAACTCTGTCCGCGGAATAAAAGGAAACCGGGAAAATCCGGGAGACCAGAAATTCCGCGACAGCCTCGGAAACCCGAAAAATGGCAAAACGTGCACCAACACAGGAGCGACCACAAGATCTTCAATACCAAAGCTCGAATGAACCCAAAACCGACGACAATTACCAGACTCGAATATGCAAAGAGTGTCCAACACTCAGAAGCACTCAAAGGAAGGATCCCATACTAAAATGGCGATGCCCTAAATCGAACAATCACATATCCGCCATTAGAACCAGAGCAAGCTTTTAGGGTTAAAATATCAGTTCGGGATTTACCTAAAAGCCCTCTAATCCTCACGGGACGGGGAAGCCAACATAAAACGAGGCGAAAGTCATTCAAACACAAGATCAAATCACCGCATTGGCCGAGACACCCAGAAAACCCTAAATTCGCATGGCAACACATCCCGCACCCAAAACAATTAAGCAACACGACCCAGAATTCCGTCTAAAGTGTAAATATGCAATCAAGCGGATAAACGGAACTCATAGGGCACGAGAGATGGGCTTCAAATAAAAAAAAGACGGATCAAACCGACTGAATAAATACGACACCCAAAGTCAAAATATGAGCCGACCCCAAAATTCAACAACGCCTAGTACAAGAAAATCTCAAATCACCATGCAAACAAACGGAAGGGCGACGAATACATACCATGGATCAAGACGAGCAGAAATCGAGCTTGGAAAATCAATCCACGTGACAACACGTCCAGGCAACGAGATACTGGCAGCAACACTCAAGCAATCCACGCGCAAACAATCCAAGATCAAACCCCAAAGCTCAAACGAAAGTTCCGAATCGCCAGAGCAGAAAGCAAGGAAGCAGTCGAAGTTAGAATGAATCAGAAAACTCCCTAAATTCGCCCTTATACCCGTCTGAACCAAGATACCTCAGCCATTAATGCGCGAAAAGACGTTTCTGACAAGTCCAGAAACCCGTGCCCCAAGTGGAATTTCGGAGAATCCCAGAATGCGCGGAGACATGGATTCCGCGGAAATGCAGAAACCGGGGAAATCAGGAAGATCGGGATTTTGACGGAATCCGGGAAAATCCGACTGGACCGGAAAATCCCGAAGTTAGGAAAAAACCCGGAATCGGAGAATTCGGCAAGAGACGGACAAGGAACCAGGGCCGGAGAAATCCGCCGGAGGCGGAGAATCCCGGATCCAGGTGAAGACCCGGACTTGGCCAAAAACTTAATTTCAATCAATATCAACCCCAAGGCAAGGGTGAAGCCAGCAAAACCAACATGTCAAGACCCCAAAATGATAAATCCAATAAAATCAAAGGTCAAAGACACAACGAAGAAAGGGGGTCCCCCACTCCAAGTGGGGCGTGTGTTCAAAAACTGCACAACAAATGGCGACTCTGCTAGGGAAATGCTCCTGAGCATTTCGATGACAAACTGAAATCCAGAACCCAGAACTCTGGTTTCATCGCAAGTACCTAGCCGCCACCCTAAGTTAAAGCAAAGAAACTCCCAGACATTCAGACATTCCTATACCAGGGTCCAAGTGTGTGCAGGTGCATATATTACCTACCTTCAGTTGCAAAGAACCAGACTTGGTATGAACAGGCTACGTAAAGATTCTGACCCTAAAAGTAACCTGGATAGAGCCTCGCTGCCAGTCAGGCGTTCATAGCCCCGACGAGGTTATCGCTGTGATCCTTCTGAACATAGCTCTACTGCCAGCCAGGCGTCTATAGCCTCGGCAGAGATATTCAGATCCCCCTGATGAGTTGAATTCGAACCTCAAGATTTTCAATATCCATTTTTTTTTATTTTTTTTTATTTTGCTTCTTCTCTTTTCTCTTTTTTTTTACGAATATTTCTTTTTACTCAACTTATTCAACCTGTGAACAGTGAAGTTCACACTCAGGGCTGAGAACCACAGTGGCACTAGAGCAGAAAAAGATTTTTCACCTGTCCAGACCTTAAAAGGACCTTTTACAACTTCAGGTATATTTAAAGATTAAAGGTATAAGACCCCAATACATTCCTGTTCAGACTGACCAGAAAATCTTCGCCTTACCACAAGGACAAGTGACATAGGCAACGGAATTCATACCATAACATTCTGGAAAAAAGATTAAAGTTTGTAAGGGAAATATCAGAAACATTGGACCTGTTTTGCCACCATTATCATACAGATGCACCCACAATCCCACAAGGAGGTAAGACCAAAAGCAAGAGCAGCGCAAAACACAACACACAAACCAAAGCAAACCTACGCCAACCAAACACAACCAGCAAAGCGAAAGGGAAACTCACCCGAACCAAAACAAACAAACAAGCAAAGAAAGCAACCTAACTAACTATTTACAGGGGAAAGAGCTGAGAACAGCTCAAGACTGGAAATAATGTTTAAGATACTGCCCATTAACAGGCAGTGGCATGTCCTCTCCCGTGAGAGTCCTCAAACGAATGGCATTATCTCCCAGAATTTCAGCAATCTGGTAAGGACCAAGCCATAATCTATCAAACTTACCATGGCTACCTTTCTGATCATGCGGCTTATCCCAATACAGGACAAGGTCAGAAATCCTAAAGGCTTTGACCTTGGCTCTCCTGTCAAACCATCGCTTGACTACCCCCTGGTGTTTGGCGAATCTTTCAAGGGCATTATCCCGTTTTTCCTCAAGATGCAACAATTCAGCTAATCTCGCTTCCCTTCTATCACCCTCATCATAAAACTGGTTGATAAACTGCAGAGTTGGGATTTTAAGCTGGATAGGGAAGACTGGTTCCAGACCGTACACTAAATGATAAGGAGAGGTACCAATGGAGGACTTAACCCGAGTACGATCGGCCCAAAGAGCAAACCTGAGCTGGGTATGCCAATCCTTTGGGTTCTTCTCTAACAGTTTTCGGACAACAGTCAACAGGTTCTTATTAGAGGATTCAGCTAGACCATTCCCCTGGGGATAATAATTAGATACAAACTTAACAACAATGCCATGATCAAAAGCCCAGTTTGAGAATTTCAAAGATGCAAAGGCAGGACCATTATCACACACAACAGCGAAAGGACATCCAAACCGATTGAGAATGGCAGATTCTAAGAAATCGATTACTACTTCTGATGTACACTGCCTACAAGCAAATGCTTCAGTCCACCTTGTAAAATAATCAGTAATGGTGAGAATATACCTGTGTCCAGCAGAAGATGGTGGATTGATGGGGCCGATGAAATCCATACCCCATTGAGCAAAAGGTTTTACCTCAATAACAGACTGGAGCGGGAGCGCTGCACACCTTTCCCGCGTCGCTGCAGCTTGACAAGTGTGACAGGTCCAGACATGATGATGAACATCCTTGAATAGTGTAGGCCAGTAGTATCCCGCCCGTAAAATCTGGTTCGTAGTAGCAATAGCAGAACCGTGACCGGTGCCATATTTCTCATGAAACTCATTTATTACTCTTTCTGCTTCCTGTTTTCCAAGGCATCTTAAGTAAATACCTTCGTGATTCTTCTTGTATAGGACGGCTCCTTTCAGCATGAAACCATCACTTTTCAGTCTCAAGGCCCGCCTCTGTACTGCATTTAAACGATCAGGAGCTCGCTGATTCAGCAAATAATAAACTATATCGTCATACCAGCCATCCGGTGAAACTGCTCCAACGTCATAATTACAGACGGACAATTCAGGACCTATCTCTGCCATGGTCTGGGTGAGTCCCTGTCCTCTTACCAGCTTCATGGGCTGGATCTCAATGTCATACTCCTGTAGCATGGTTACCCATTTAGCTCTGCGCTCCCCTAACTCATTCTGCATCAGCAATAACTTAACTGCAGAATCGGGAACAATTGCAAACACCTTGTTTCTAAGGATATAGTGCCTAAATTTCTTTACTGCTCGAACAAGGGCATATGCCTGCTTCTCCACACATGGGTATTTCAACTCAGCATCCTTCAATGGCGCGCTCATGAAAGCGATGGGATGCTCATTCCCTTCATCAGACTTTTGTGTCAGCATTCCAGCACATGAGTGGTCTGAAGCAAAGGAATAAATATAGAACGGTTTACTATAGTCTGGACTCACCAACACTGGAGCGTCAGCAATGGCTCTCTTAATCTCTGCAAAGGACTGCTTTGCTTCTGTGGTCCACTCGATCTTGGCGTCTTGTTTTAACATGGCATTTAGTGGCTTGACAATTTCAGCAAATCCCGTGATGAATTTCCTGACAAAATTAATCTTACCAAAGAAAGACTTCATCTCTTTCTTGCTGGCAGGCGGCTGAATTCTTAGGATGGCTTCCACCCTCTCCGGATCTATAGCAATGCCCTTTTCTGATATCACATGGCCCAGCAGTTTGCCTTCTGTAACTCCGAAGATACACTTCTTGGGATTCAAAGAGATGCCGAATTCCCTGCACTTCTGGAACACCTTACGCAGATCTGAGATATGATCCCCTCTGTTTTTGGAGAAAACAGTCAGATCGTCCATGTAAATGATAATGCACTTTCCTATGATGTCCTTGAAAGCGATATCCATAGCTCGTTGAAACGTGGCTCCTGCATTGATAAGCCCGAATGGCATCCTCCTGTAGGCGAAAGTTCCCCACTTGGTCGTAAAGGCAGTCTTGTGCCTGTCCTCATACTGGACCATCACCTGATTATATCCTGAATAGCCGTCCAGAAAGGACATCATCTGCGATCCATTAACCACTTGCAACACTTCATCCAACGAGGGAACTGGATAATTATCCTTTTCAGATGACCTGTTCAGATTTCTGAAGTCAACACAGAGTCTAATTTCCCCGTTCTTTTTTCTAACTGGTACCAGGTTTGCCACCCAAGTAGAATGTCTGACAGGGAATATAATTCTAGCGGAGAGCAGTTTCTGAACTTCCTTCTGTATGAGTGGCTCCAACAGCGCATTAATAGGTCTCTGCCTCTGTCTAAAAGGCTTAGCCCCTGGCTTGAGGGGTATAGTGTGAGTTATGATGGATGTATCGTAAGTCTTCAAGTCTTCATAACCCCAGGCCACTATGTCTGGAAAATCGTATAAGGCCCTGATTATTCCCTGTCTTTCTTCAGGTGTACAAACCTTACCAATGAAAACATTCTTCACATCTTCTTCAGTGCCTACATTGTGAGTGTCACACTGCCCACTGATGGACTCTTTCTTAGATTCCTGTTCCTGATCTCTGATTTTGTCCATATCGAAAATCCTCTCCAGCTGTACCATTCCTCTTGGAATAGTATTGGACTTCAAGTTTAGCACACCTTCCAGATCCAATTCTGCTTCCTGAGGTTCTGTTTCGTCAATGATCTGTAAAGCAAAAACATCCGTGTTCGTGATAAAGTCAAGGATATGCTTATCATCCTCAAACACCTGAAAATTAGTCACATTGTCAGGGACTGACGGGACAGGAGTTAATTCAACAGTAAACTTCTTCAATCCTGACAAAGACAGGGGCTGCAAAGTACTGGCCGCTTGAGCTAGAGAATCAGCAGTTTGATTCTTCTTCCTTGGGATCAATTGGATATTAAAAGCGTCGAACCCCTCAATGAGGTCCCACACTCTATGCCTATAGTTGGTCATTCTCCTGTCGTGGCAAGCATACTGCTTTCTTACTTGTTTGACCACTAATTCTGAGTCACCAAAAACTTGTAGGACCTTGACCTTTTTCTTGAGTGCCATAAGGAGTCCGTGAATTAAAGCTTCATATTCAGCCACATTATTTGTACAATGAAATTGGAGTCTATGAGCTGCGAAGAAACTCTTACCTTTGGGACTTATCAATTCAAATCCAGCTCCAGCCCCTTGCTTGGACTTAGATCCATCAAACTTTAGAGTCCAGTACTCCGCAGCGGTGGTCTTCTTCATTTTGTCTCTTGGTTTATCAGTAATAGAGGTTTTCACAGCCACAACAGGTTTCTGATTCTCAGACTTTGCCTGCAGACTCTGTTCATCTGTACCAACTTCCTGAGATGGATTTATGCTTTTGTACACTTCTTTCACTACTGTCTGACACAAGCAGCACTCCAATTCTGAGTGAGAAGCATTGTGAACTCTGCACCAATTCGGCAAGAGTAACTCCTTAAAACTTGTCCTCCTTCCCAAGTGAGTTTGATTTTCTACGCATTGCTTAATGAAATCCTGGAAGTTGTCTAGTAAGCTGATCTGTCTATCCTCAGATTCTTCTTCTTCCTCAACTGATTCTGTTAGGGCTTCAACAAGACTGGACCCTGTTTCAGCGTCCACTGGCATCGTATGCAACATCAGCACCTCTTCTACATCTAATTCTTCATATGGGGCGGACAGCAAGTAGTTTCCCATTCCAGCTTCTGATATGAGAACCTCGGTCGAAGTCTTTTGGTATTCTGTTATCATGTACTTCATTCTAGGCTCCCTCTCAATCCTTATCTGATTGGGCACTCCCTTCCAGGGAAGCCACATGTGAGAGTGGTCGGTAGACACATACCCATTCAGGGCCCTGGTGAAATCTCTTCCTAAAATTAAACCGTATGCATCAGGAATGTCAGCTACCTGAATGTTAATAACCTGTTGGATTCTAGGATCAGAAGCGATCTGCATATGGATCATGTTAAGTTCCCCTACCACACTTACTTCGGTCCTATCCAACTGAGTCACCTTCTTCTGGGAATCAGCAGGTGTAATTCCCAGAGCCCTACAAACTCCAAGAGGCATCACATTAGTGGAAGCACCAGAATCCAACAGACAATTATGGAGGTTCTTACCAAAAATTCTGACAGAAATCAGAAATGGAGGAGTCTCCGTTTTTCCTTGAAACAAAGTGGGTTGGGTATCCATCTGGGCCACTTGAGTTCTGTCCTTTTCTTTTCCTCTATCTCCAGGGGGGGATTAGTCCTATCCGGTGTCTGACTTTGTGTGTTCACAGGCTGAAAACTGGAGATCTGGCTGTCATGCTCCCCAGAAGATTTGTCCAATGTCTTTGAATTTGCATCATAAGTACCCAAGACAGCTTTTCTAATTGCAGGAAACCTCAACAATTCAAAAGCAGAAAGGTTTACCTTTAATTTTTTGAATTCCTCTGCGACGTACGAAGCCATCTGTTCCTCACTCATATCAGTAGAAACCTCTTTAGATGGTTCCTCTACCTTCTCCTTACTTATTTGAACACTCCTCTCCTTCTGTGGTTCTGCTCGAGCTTGTCTATCTTTCGAAAGGTACTGCTTGGACACCTGTGGATAAGACGGATTGTTACTTGCATTAGGATCTGGAGGAGTAGTGAAATTGTTTGGGGGAATGGAAG
>VDFB02362285.1:0-26817 GCA_007258455.2 Sequoia sempervirens
TAGAAAATTGTCTATAAAAGCAAGATCTTTTCATCAATTCAAACTAGAGATTTTCAAGAGAGACTTCACAAGATCTACTATTAATATTATTGTCAAAGGTGTTCAAGAGAAGATTTCTTTATCATTTTTTGCATAATTCAAGATCTCAAGCATCATGTCAAAGTTATCAAGCATCATGCATGTCTTTGGAGCTAACATTGTGATGTAGGTTTCAAGCATTCAAGTCAAAATTCAAGCATCAAGATCAACATCCAATCAATCCATTCATGCAAGATCAGGACCTTGGAGAGATCTACTAAGTTGTGTTCCTTCAACGGTCTCAAACCAAGGGTTTGGTGAGTTAAAACATAGCACTTTTTCATTCATCATTCCTTTCATGTTTCATTTCAATTCAAGGTTTAATTACCATTGAAATGGGGTTTGACCAAGGCAAACCCCCATTCACCAAAAACAAAAAAAAATTGCCTCTTGTGTGTTTTGCAAGTCCTAAGTTGAAGGAAAATTGAAGATTGGAGATCTCTAAAATGCAAAATTGCAAGAGTTGTAAAAGTTGTCAAAGTCGCAAGAAAAGTTGTCAAGATCATGAAAAACTCGAATCTTGGATTTATTTTTAACATTTTGCAATGAAACCTATGGGAAATTGCATCTTAAATCCATCTTCAAAGGCTCCTAAAAATTAAGCTCAAAATACTGCTCCCAAGACACATTTTCCATTAGGACACTTTGTCATAGTTTTGGACACTCAACAACAACATTTTGATGATGGTTGCAAAAATACTAAACCCTCTCAGATCTATTTGAAATTTGTTGGTTCCGTTAGATTAAGATTTAATCTCATGATTCAAAGCATTCTTTGCATTTTTGAGTTGATTTACTATTTTTAGTCTTTCTCCCAAAAGTGTTGTTTCAGCAGATATGCCTTGTCCACACACACATAAAGGAAATTGTTAGATCTTCCATAGAATTGACTCACCTAAGGGCTGAAAGTTAATTCTATCTTAGAAGATCGTAGGCTCATCACACCCCACCTTTCCCCCTTCTATTTATAGATAATTAGTAATAAACCCCCATTTTTTTATGTTTTGGTGAACCTACGCTCTTTTTCTATGTTTTAGATTACTCATCAAAAACCACTGCATTCATGATGTTAAAACCTTTTCTTTTGATGTAAATAAGCCTCAAAGACTAAAAATAAGGATTTAGGCAATCAAAGCCATCATGTTGAGGAAGAAAAACATGAATTTCATCAATAATTCTCCATATTTTCTTCTTTAACCCTATGGTCTACCTCCTACAAGTCCTAAAATAATGAAAACAAGAGAAATTATGAATTCACCATTAATTCCATGTAATAAAAAATAAAAAATCACATGAAAAATATAGAAAAATTAGAAACCCTCACCCATCATTAACAAAATAAGGTAAAAATCAAGCTTAACATGATAAAATAAGTGGCTTAAGGGCCTTGTATGTACAAATACATTTGCATAAAGGATAGGGATCCACATTTAGTAACTTATTTAAATCATTTTTATAGCTATATATATGAGTAAAAAATTCAATGCAACTAAGTATTTACAGGATAAAATGACATTTTATGATAATTAAAATAATTTTACATTTACCATATATTATCCTCATGCCTAGGTTGTAAATTAACACATGAGGGGCCATTAGGAAGGTATTTTTCACATTAATTTTTCCATTTCTAATATTTTATTCCCAAAAATTATATTAGAACAACCAATAGAGGTTTAGGACAGCCAAAGAAGGGTTTACTAATGCATTTTAACTATGAAATGAGGTATATAATGCTAAATAACCTAGAAGGCCTATGAAAACATCCCAAAAAGACATAATACCACATTTTGATTAGGTTTAGCATGATAGAATTGTTAACACAAATTGACTGCCACTACACCAAAAGACTAAGTTGTCAATGGTGGCAACATCAGAGAGGTTTAAGGGGTACTGATGAGGGTTGAGGGTCCCACATGACAACGGTTTATCCCCCCAGTCGAAAGGTCGACAGACACAATCGACTGCGAGATGGAAAGAGTGTCAAGAGTGGGAGTCGAACCCGCCCCAATAGAGTCGCCAATTTTGTTAACACAAACTGATTGCCACTACACCAAAATCCTAAGTTGTTAGTGAGGGAAACATCAGAGAGGTTTAAGTGGCATTGACAAATGTTGAGGGTCCCACATGACAATAGTTTAGTAGTTTTGATTTGAATTTTTGGTAGTTGGAATAAGTTTTCAAGGTATCATGCACTAGTCTAATGAGTTACAACAATGTACAAGACTATTTTTCAAGTATTGTCAGTTTTCTAAGTGACTCTGTGCCCAATGGATAGGCTTAGGCAACTGGTCAAGATGTTTAGCAGGAAAAAATTTAGCAGATGTCGCCAAAAATGTTACCTGATTTTGCTTCTACCTCAATCAGGTAGAGCTGAGATTGTGTTTGCAATTAAAAGATAAAACTTGGTATACATTCAAGTCTGTTATGTTATATCCATATGCATAAAAGAAGTTATTAACTAGATTTCATTATTACATTATGCAAATGCATACAACAAAGAAGAGAGTGAACAATTGTTGCAAAAAATTAGTCTTTATTGATAATCATAAATGTATGGTATCTCACACAAGCCATGGGACTAACTATTTTAATGTAATAAAGGAAATAGACTATACATTTATAGATACATGAAATTAAAAATGCATATGGAAAGAAATGGGATCCGTCATTGCCTAAATGACAAATCCCAGTTGAGTTGAATTGCTACAGCTACTTCAGTCCTCCTGCTTGTCTAGCCTCCAGAAGTTGTTTTCTTGTTGCTCTAGGGTTGCCTGTATGAGTGAGATAGAGTTTGTTAGAGCTAGGGATCGCTAATATTTACACGTACAACATCTACAAACATATAGCCTAATCCTCATAAAGCATTGAAATAGTCTGCATATCACAGATGTCTAGGAAAATATAAAGGTTATCATAAACATCTAACATTTACTCTATTTTACCTAACATGTTTGTTCACTATGCAGGAATAGGTGAAATCTTTATTGTTGTTTTGTTTCATTTGATCAAAGCATGTGGAGTAAAATGGGATCCCACAAGGGTTGAGCCCAACATGCTACCCTCTTGTTCTATTTGAGAGGGATAGTCACATTTTGAATCATCTATGGAATCCTTGAAAACAAGTTTTCATAACCATGATGATATTGATAAAAGATAGACACCTTATTAATATGGATTCTCTCCTATCAACAAGGGCACTTTGTTACCAATATGAACATGATACAAGGCTGGTCAAAAAAAGTTCCATGATGGTTTTCATAAATTAAAGTTCAGTGAGCACTAATCATGTATAAAGGGAGTGCAATCATTAATCAAGAAACAGTCATTTTGAGAATCATGAGGGACAGTCATGAAAAATAGAGCATCCACATTACAATGCAGTGATAAGCTCCTCTAGGAATGAAAGATAGTTCCTTATATAGTATGCATTCATTAATAAACAATAGAATTGCATTGGGAAATAAATAGTCACCAAGCTATAAGAGACAAAGAGTCATGAATGCAATGTAAAAGACAGTGACATTGATGCAACAGGATTCTTAAAGGACTGTCGTCGATACCACTTAAGCAGCAATGGGAATCATCGGGGCTATTCAAATGGTTTCAATGAGGTTTTTATGCCAAAGTATCATGATAAGTAAGAAAGGGTACATTGATCTTTGTCACTTTCTGAAGTAGAACAAAAGGAACACTTGACCTCTATCACTTTCAAGTCTAAACAGAGTGGATACGGTGAAGTCAAGTCTTTTCACTATCAATGTCCATGGAGAATGGTTCACTTTCATCTTCATTTATAGGTCGTAAAAGGATTTCTCTCAACAAACACATACAGTGAGTTCTCATAGGTAGTTCATGATACAATGAGGTATTGAAGATGTCCGTAGTGGAAGATATCATAGGGGCAGTTGATAGTGATGATGCTGGTAAAAATCTATGGACATGGCAAGGTCTACATCATTTTCTTTAATGTAAATCTAGACTGGGTGATAAAGGAGGTGACTCCCAAGACATCACAATAATGATAGGGGCAACATTATGTATCAAAGGGACACTAAAGAACACTACCACTATTGGTCACCAGGATTTTTCTTTTCAAAGACAAGCTATCATCTATTGATAAGGTAATATAGTGCCAATTCCACTTTTGAAAGCTACAATTGTATCTTCCATTATGTTGATATTAGATATTATATATATGTGAGGAAGCTAAGAGAAGAAAACTTAAAAAAAATAAACTTCTTACAAGGTATAGGCATGTGAAGGCATTACCAATACAGAGGAATATATAATGTAGCATGGGGATTTAGTTTCAACATGAAGGTATCCTAATGAGAATTGATAATAAAGTAACTTCAATAGAATAACAGTCTCTTACCTTTGCATCAATAAAGAAATCACAACTATAGAATATTATGAAATGCAAAGGAAATCATGAAGAACCCAGAGCATACTAAACCTGAGATGGCTACGAGAAAATGAAGGAATTAGGTTTTGTTTTTCCCATTTTCTTAGATATCAAGAAAATGTTGACAAGAAAGTGAGGGGGTGCTCTTAAAGACTGAAGAGCAAGACATGGAGGGTCGTGGCTTATGCACACATAAATGAATTAGGCTGCTATATGAGGAGGAAACAATAAAATAATGGCTCAACCTCTCACTGTGGAGGTGCGTGAGAAAGGAACCCTTTGAGAATGTTTCTAAATGCCAAGCAAAAAACAAATAAGTCATAGCATAGAAATGTTCATGAGGAAAAAATAGAATATATCCATTCTTTTGCAAATATAGCTTGAATGGAGCATATCTTTTTCTATAGGAAATGAAAGAGAAAAGCAAATTATACTAAAGCAGAGAGCTTACCTAAGCTCAATATTTATTTTCTCATTGAATATATAAGTTTTTCACCATGAAAATCCTCTGCAGAGCTCTAGGTGAAACCCTATGATGGTGCCCTCAAGTATCCAAAAAGATGCAGTGGAAAATGAAATATGAAAGGATGTTTTCCCATGGTCTTGCTTTAGGGTTTCAAAACCCTAAGTATGTCGATAATTCAAAGGATTTTTTTTCCTTTCTTTTAACTTTTGTAAATTTAAATTAATACCTTCACCTCATTCATATGCTTAGGATGTGTCCCCTCAAGGTTAATGTATTTTTTGCATTGTCTTCAAGACATAGGTCGAGATAAATAATTTTATTTTGCACCAAATTTGTAAATGTAAAACATTATTTAAGTGATCTATAAATCACTTTATTTAATGTTGTTCATAATGAAAAATAATGAAGTGTGTGTTTGCTATGTTGAGTTTTAGGATATGGTCAAAGGGGAGTTAGTTTGGTTGTTATGGCTATGCCAAGCATATAGGGGAGGCTGGAGAGGTTTGCAAATACATGGAGGAGATGTAGGGAGTTTTACTCACTTTTTGGAGGGAATGAGGGTATATAGGAGGTGATTTCTCATGCCTTCATGATGGACATGGTCAAAGTTGAACTTTTCTACATTTTGGATCCTTTTTGGAGGAGATTTAGGAGCTATATTTTTTGCTTTAGTGTTGCATACGACCAAGAAGGTTCTAGGTATTATTTTGGTGGATCTTGGAGGAGGATGGTTATAGTCACTTGTTGACTCATTTTTGTACTCAGTTATGATTATGCTCTATTTTTTACTTAGTGACTTTTTGGAGTCCTTGGGAGAGATACTAAATATTTTGTTAACTCTTTTGGCATGTATACTAGTGAGTACCTTGAATATCAATGAAGTTGAGTTATTTTTCCTTCTCATTTTTTGCTTTATTGTGTGCATTTTAGTTGATTGATGAGATTACTTGTGAAGTTTGTCTATTTCCTTGTAGTTTTCTCTCATGTTAGCACCTTTTGTAGAAGAGTATGTATTTTGTAGGTTATAAGCTATGTTAAGAATGCAAATGCTTCTAGTTGTGAAATTTTCTTTCCTTATAAGAGTTTGGCATTAAAACATTCTTATGAAACACTTATGCAAGAGACATACAAAAGTGAGTTGTGTATGTGAAAGCTTATCATTGATTGAATTGTGTATGTAAGTTGTTTTACAAGTCCTAGTTAGTGTTTTGGTGCATCACCTTAGGAGTTAATCTTTTTTAGTTTATGTTTCTTTCTTACCCTTTTTCTTTTCAAGTCTTTAGAATAGTTAATTAGGTGAGTACCTTAGGATCTAGCCCTCTCTGGAGGTCCATTCCAAGTTTAGGTAACCCACAACCTAGGAAGGTTCCAATGTTTCTCCAAAGTGCTAAGTTCTCTGACTTAGCAAGGGTGCAACTTTGAGAGTTAACAAGAAGAAGACTCAAAACACCTCTTACATGGACCTAAAGAAATAAAAGGTCGATCCAAAACTATCCAAAGACTCCAAATCATATGCAAGTATGACTCATCCCGCAAGTGATAGACAATGACCATGAACCCATGCTAGAAATGAAACTTGATTCACTTGCTTGATACCACAAAGTGCACTTATACAACTCAAATTCAAACAAACTAGGATGTAAACAAGGACACTAATTTGAAAGAAATTACTACAATAAATCATCATAATTATGACCTAGGACAACTTGAACAACTAGGATCAAACCAAGTTGATTAGACTAGCTAAAAACCAAAAGGGACTAGAAATAAACTTCAAAGCTCAAATCAAAATGGAGCTCCCCATTTTTATTTTTCAATCATGGGGCATGTTTTCAAGGTGCAATAGGAGGCCTTGTAATCCTTGTATTACCTTGTACTAGTGTACTTTATGATCCCAAGAGTTATGGGTTCTACTTTTATTTGTAATATAAACAACCTCTCAAGTGCTACATAACATGAAGTATTATATTTCAACAAGAAATTATAACTAATCAAAGTGATTTTTATTGTGGAGGGATTGCAAATGGACTACATGAGCTCTAGTACTAATTTAGTAAAATTATCACCTAATTTGGTCATGTTTTGAGAAAGTGGCAACCAACTAGAAGGCCAACTAGGTGGCCAAAGTGAAGGGAACAATCAAGTGAGTAGCCAAGATGGAAACCTTGAAAATAGTGGAAAATTTACTATTGGTATCACTTTATGAGATAAAAATTATATTTCTTGAAATATTTATATGGTCGGATGAATCCAATATGATTGTTCTACCGCTATATTTTAAGGATAACCTACAAAATGAAGCTTTTGTGATAGGAAACCTACAAAAACATGGGTTAGAAGGGAATTTTTCCTCAATAAAGCCATTTTTGGGTGATTATACATGGATCCATATGTTGAATAAACATGACTATGATAAAACTAAATGATCTAAAAAAAAAAATTCTAAATTTTAGTTAATCAATTAAATTTCCAAAACCTATCCCTAGGAATTAGGCAAACAAGAAAGGGTGGGGGAAAAAGTTGGGATAACAAATTAAAATTTGGTGAAATTTTATTTTATGGATTGTTCAATGAGTAGTATGTGGTGTGGAAGCTCATATTACCAACTAGAAAACCCAAGAGAATTAGGGATCCACTTAATCACTCAAACAAAAAGTTTATCTTTGCTTCAAGAATACAAAATTCTCTCCTAAAAACAACAACCATGAGAAGGTGGAAGCTTATTTGGAGCCATTGACCTACAATTTAAGAAGTTAATAACATTCTCAAATGAAATTCCTAGATTAATAATTGCATAACATACTTAAATCAAATAAATTAAGAAGTGTACAACATTGTCAAATCAAAGTCCTAGATTAAGAAGTACATAGAAAATTGAAATAAAATAAATTAAAAAGTACATAGC
The DNA here is from genome assembly GCA_007258455.2 of Sequoia sempervirens. Classification (NCBI taxonomy): domain Eukaryota; kingdom Viridiplantae; phylum Streptophyta; class Pinopsida; order Cupressales; family Cupressaceae; genus Sequoia; species Sequoia sempervirens. The sequence goes on from VDFB02362285.1 coordinate 7,858, forward strand.
AACTTGAAATCAAATAAATTAAGAAGTACAAAACATACAAATTATGTACAGCCTTTGATTCATTCCACCAATTCAATCCAATGAACCATGCATATTCTATCTAGTCTCTATGGTGTTGAGTATTGCCTCATGGCTAAAATCGTGAACTTTCCAAAAATTATTAGTTAGTGGTCTACCCCCATATTTGATCAACTGAACATTTTATACCACAATAATGTTAGAATAAAGAAAAAAATAAATGTGTCAAAGTCTTCAAACAACCACACATCAAACTTTTTCATTAGGTACCTTCTAAGACATTCTAGTAACAAACACTGATCATATAGGATACTTAAAGTCTTCATTTATGATAGGGACACCCAATTTCTTTTCTTCCTCATCAAAATGGAACCAAAAAAATACATTCCTTCTTCATTATCTTCATCCATAATAACTGCATAAATATGCCTTGTATTGAGTTGTGCATTTAATAAGATGAATTCAATAAATGATATAAAAATACTACAAAATAAGATAAAATATTAAATTTTATTAAATAATGCATATATAATACCTCAATGAACTAGATCTAAAATATGGTCAAATTCAACTTATGAATCCATATGCATGAGTTTTAGTGCTCCTAAAGCTTTATATGTCTCAAGTGGGGTTAAATTTCTAGCACACCATTCATCAACCTACCCTTTTTAATTGCACTCATTCCAAGTAAATTTGTACATTAAGAATAAAATGATGTCATTTACCTCATATAAATAGTCCATGAACTTGAATTCGAGCTTCTAAAAGAGTATATCTCAAGGGGTTTATAAGGGATTTTCATCCTTTCTCCATATATAATTTTCAAGAGCATACAATTATAGTCCAATGGTAAAGAACCTCTAATATTTAAAGTGAAATCACTAGAGAAACATATGCAAAATGTAGTAGGAAGTTTAATTGATATATTTTAGAGGATTTTAATATTAGCACAAAAATAGAGGGATACTAGGAGGTTATTTACTACTCCTAATGTATTAATATGGGTAATGTATAAATAGATCACCCCTTTAGTGGCAAGTTCATAGTTTAGTTATAATGCACTAGCAATCTTGTTGGACATCACAAAGGTATTCCAAGGCATTATATCTATAGAGTTTTAGGTTCGGATCATGTGTTAGAAATAAGTTATGTTGTGGATCCGGGAATGTGCTTATAATGGTTGTATCTATCTTCCCTTGAAGTTTCAGGTGTTGAGTTTTTCCACAAAGGTGCTATGGTGTGTAGGATGTCTATTCCAAGATGTCTAGTTGCACAAAAAGGTGTTCTTGAGTTTTAGTGGTTGCAGTGTTGAAAATATTTTGATGATTGGAATATACTAAGATGTTTGGATATTGTGGAGTGTTGTTGTGTGGTCCGTGAGATGTTTTCAAAGTGTGTTTGGAGTCACTTGTTAAGTGTTAGTGTAGGTTTGGCTGTGTACTAGCTAATTGTGAAGGATAATTATTGAGGAAGTGTTGAGAAGTGTGTTTATGTAGATTTGGTCCTAATAAGTAGTGGTGTGGTTTGAATTTGTTTCTTTATATTATGGAAGTGTTTTGTGCCGACTCTATTTTATGTTACATGGTTGAGATGTGTACGTTTCATTACCAACTAATTGAGATTTTTTTAGGATGTAGAGGTATAAATGTAAGGTGAATTGTTGTGTGGATTAAGTGTGAAGTGTGTGTGATGTGAAATATGTGAAAGTGATCAAGTGTGTTGATCTAAGTGTGAGCCTTAATGTCTATGACTTCCTAATGTAGTGAGTAGAATGTGTCTATATTTTAGTCTATTTGATGTGTTGTTTGTGCTTCAATAGAATTGTACCTTCAACATATGAAAGATGCATTGTTAGAAGTTAAAATTGGTAGTGAGCCACCCCTTCTTCTTTCTTTCTTCTAGACAGTGAGTCCTTTGGCTGAGCCATCGTAGTGATCCTTCTTTTATCTTTCTAGGCAAAGGAGCCCTTGGTAGTGAGCCTTATTGTATTTGATGTTATAATTCATATATTAGTGATATAATCCTCACCGCGGTTTTTTCCTTCTTGGTTTTTCCACATAAATCTTATGTTATTATATGTTAGATGTGTTTGCATTACTGCTTTACATGTTTACCTTTTGTTAATGCATGCTAAGGGTTTAATGGTGGATAATGGTTTAAGAACTAATGTAGATTTGAATGTTAATGATGGTTTCTAATGTTTTAAAAGTATACAACCGATTCACCCCCCCTCTTAGTTTTCCTATGCATCTAACAATTGGTATGAAAGCTTTGGTTCCTAGGAATAAGCTTAATCATTTGAGGTAGATCCAGATGGTGCATAGGAAAGGTGTCAAAGCTCCCTTGTTTGATGGAATAAATTTTACCTATTGAAAAGATAGGATGGAGTCTTTCTTAGTCTCCCTTGGATTTGGTTTTTGGTAGTATGTTGAAAGAGGTTATACCATATCTCCAAATTGATCATCAATTGATGATGAGATCAAGGAATATGAGAAAAATGGAAAAGAAAGGAATGCAATCCTAAGTGGTCTTACTGATTCAAAACTTGTGAAAGTCATAAGCTATATGTCTGCTAAAGATGTCTAGACAAAGTTGGAAGGAATCTATGAAGGAGATGACAAGGTCAAACAAGCGAAGATGCAGATCTACAATGACAAATTTGAAACCCTAAGGATGTCTAAAGATGAAGATATCACTAGATGCATGCTCAGAGTTGATGAATTTTTCAATATCATCAATGGTCTTGGTGGAAAGTTGGATGAAATCAAAGTTGTCAAAAGGTATTAAGAACTCCACCTAAATCTTATTGTCATAATGTTTATGATATTGAGGAAGCTCAAAATTTGGATAATTATTCTAGAGATTATATTTTTGGTGCTTTAACTTCTTTTGAAATGAGAGAGTTTGGTCAACATACTATGAACAAAGAAACTATTTTTAAAGTTTTGAAAGTGGAAAAATATGATGGATCAGATCAAGATGATCTTGATGAGGTGGAAGAAAAATTTATGAGGATATTGAAAAAGGGTACTGGAAAATATAGAGGTAAGCTACCTTTTAAACGTTTCAATTGTGGAAAGATAGGTAATTATGCATCTAAATATCCAATCAAAGTTACTAATGACAAACAAAAGGATTATAAGGATAAATTTGTTAAGAAGAGTTATTATGTTGAAAATAGCATTGGTGTATCTGATGATGAAGAATAAGATTATCAGAATGAAGACAATGATGAATTCTTATTCATGGCTTTAAATGTTGGAACTAATTATACTAATCTTGAAAGATGTGTGAAGGAAAGTGCACCAAAAATAGGTCATAACATTGAAGGAACTATGTTGAATGATTTGCATGCTAGAGAGGAGAAAAATTATGGGGTCATTGATAGTGGATACTCAAATCATATGACAGGTGATACAAGTAAGTTTTTTAAGCTTGAAAATTATGATGGTGGTCTTATTAAGTTTGGTGATGATACATCTACTAGGATATATGGAAAAGGTTCAATTAGCTTTGATGGTAAGCACAATATAGATGATGTTCTTTATGTTAAGGGTCTCTAACATAATAATATAAGTGTAGGACAAATGTTTCTAGCAAAGGATTTAATCTTGTATTTAAAATTTATGGTTGTGAAATTAGAAAAGGAAGCTCTAGTATTCTGGTTGCTGCTAGAACAAGGATAGGAGGTAATTTCTATAAACTCAAAGATAATGGTGAAAAGTGTTTTATGTCTCAAACTAATAAAAGTTGGCTATGGCATAAACTAATGGGTCACATCAATTTTGATATCCTAGCAAGGATAAGTTCTATTGATGCACTGTGAGATATTTTCCAAAGATTACAAAGCTTATCAATGCAATTTGCAAAGAATGTCAAGTTGGAAAGCAAAAAAAGGAAAGATTCAAGATAAAATAATATTGTACCACAGGTCCCTTGGAGTTAGTACATACAAATCTATGTGGACCTACCAGAATTAGAAGCTCATGTGGTGACATATATTTCATGTTATTAATTGATGATTATTCTAGAATGGCTTGGGTTACATTTAATAAAGAAAAATCAAAAGATCTAGACAATTTTAAAGCATTTAAGGCTATGATTGAGAATGAAATGAATCTCAAAATCAAATGTTTAAGTTTTGATAGAGGTGGTGAGTTTAATTGAAATGAGTTTAATAGTTTTTGTGAAGATCATGGAATAAAGAGGAATTTTTCACCCCCTAGAACTCCTCAGCATAATGGAGTTGTGGAAAGGAAAAATAGAATAGTTCAAGAAACAACTAGGGAAATGATGAAGTAAGCTAGTCTTCTAGATGTCTATTGGAGAGAATAAATTCATACCACAATCTACATTCTTAGCAGAGGTCAAGCAAGAGCAAACAGTTCAAAGACTCCCTAAGAGTTATGGAATGGTAAACCCCCTACTATGAAATATTTCAAAAATTTTGGAAGCAAATGTTATATTAGAAGAGATGAAGAAAACTTAGAAAATTTTTATGCAAGATTTGATGAAGGAATCTTCCTTGGATACTCTACAAGAAGCAAGGCATACCAATGCTACAATAAGAGATTGAAGAAGATTTTTGAGAATGCAAGTGTCAAAGTGGATGAAGAACCACATCAAAGTTCAGTAATCATAGAAGGATATGTATTTGATGAATCCCATTATAGTGAAGAAGAAAAGGTTGAAGAAAAAGGAAAAGAGTTGATAGTTGAAGAGGAAGAAGCTCCATAAAAGAATCCTAAGACTCCTAAGTATGTGTAGAAGAATCATTCAGAAGATTAGATCATTAGAGATAAGAGAAAAGGTGTGCTAACAAGGAGAAAATCTACTATGATGGAAGTGTGGAAATGAAAAAATTTATCCCTTTTCCTTACTTAATTTGGGAATGGTTAATGTTAAAATGAACTTAAGGTCGCTTTGATCTAGTGTTATGATGTGTTTTACACATTCACATTAGGTCTTGGGCCCTTTTTAAGCTAAATAAACCTAACTTTTCCTTGATTTGATGTTGTAAAGTGTATTCATTTATACCTTCACATCAAATTTAGGGCCCTTAGACCTAATGCTGCTTTAATCTAGTGTTGTAATGTGGTGTACACATTCACATTAGATTTAGGTCCCTTTTAAGCTAAATTGACATAATCTTGCCTTAATTTAATGTTGTAAAATGTATCTATTTACACTTTCACATTGAATTTTGGTCCCTCTTGCATTTATGGACTTCACATCATCATTAATAGGCCCCTAATAACCTATATTATGCATCTTGAGGCTTATTTCAATTGAAATCCTGACAAGATCAACAAATAGACTTAATTTCTTAACTCCCTAACACTTTCTCTCTCTATAACGGCCTCGTGGGACCCATATGCCGCCTTGGTCATATGGGTCCCATCTAGGTGGGACCCATATGCCATAGGTGTCGTATAAGTCCCATTTGGCTCCTTTGTAGGGTTTTAAGCAGGAAATCATGGTTTTAAATTCAAATTTTATGAATGTTGGCCTCTGGGATCTAATAAATGGTAACTTGGATGGATTTCCTATATAAACAAGGTCTCAAATCATTATTTCATCAATCCTTCATGATATCAAGCCAAGCACTCAAAAGTTAAGCATTCCAAGACTTCACAAGAGCATCAAGAGAGTATTCAAGAGCATTTCTAAGGCATTCAAGGGCAGATTTCTTCATCAATTGTTGCAGAAATTCAAGATCCATTGTCATTTCAAGATTATCAAGCATCAATCATGTTGTTGAGCTAGTGTTATGATGTAGCATTGAAGATCCAAGATTAAGCATTGTTATACACTTATCTACATTCTTCATGGCCACTTCATGTTAGATTGCATATTTACAAGACATCATTAAAGGTATCATTGTTCATGTTTTGTATTCCATTTTTCATGTTTCATGTCCTTATTTCATTATCTCATCATTTGGTTTAATTACCTAAAAGGGGTTTGACTAAGGAAAACCCCCATTCACTAACAAATCAACAAGTTTTCCCCTCTCTACATGTGTTATTGTAGATCCGGGTGTCTTGGAGCTTGAAGATCCTTTGAAGATTAGGTTACAAGCTTGGAGAAATTTGTTGGAGTTGTCCCCTCATTGGCAAGGTTGCTATCTTCACAAAAAGTCATATATAGGTTTGAAATTAAGGTTTTAGATCCAAAAACAAAGTGTGGCAGAAAGAGAAGAGATTGGAGAGCATAATTAGATCTTAATCCTCTAAAAAATCCTACTAGGACTGATACACCACCTTGGGCATATGAGTCCCAGTACAACCAATTTTCATGGTTTCAGGAGATTCAAAATCAACACTACCAGATTCCAATTTTGGTGCAAAAAACCCTGTCTGGGACTAAATCACCCAAACTAGTGTATGATTCCCAGTCAGCATCAAAACTAGTGTTTCCAGCATTTTAAATCCTCATTCAAGCCTTTACAGGTTTCTAGGAGCACACTTCTAATTTTACATCTTTTTGTTCTGATTTATATGCATTTCTAGGTCATTTAATTAAGTCGTGCATATCATTAAGTTTCATAATTAGGTCTTGAATTTCATTAGTATTTCCAAGCCCTAGCTTGGTTGTGAACCCCTCTTGTAATCATAAATCAAACCCTAATACACCCAATTGTCATATCTCTTTCCTCTACTTCATCCTTGGATTGAGATCTCTATGGTTTCCTTGAATGTGGAGTGTAGAAGATTGATGTCCTATGTCCTAAACCATGGCAACGATAATTTTCTATCTTACATTTGGGTGAACCTAAATTTAAAACACTTTGGAGTGCATTACCATCCTAGATCTAGTTTGCATTAACTTTTCATTAGGCTTTGCACTAGTTAATTTGCATCTAGGGTTTCAAAATATTACATTAGTGAAAGTGCATATAGGTTGCATTTTTACATCTTTCATCACTAAAAATCATATTAAATCTACATTTTCATTTAGTTCAGACATCATCCAAACCAAAAAGTATAAAAAACACTTAAAATTTTCTAAAAACTGTGTAAAAAACCCTAACTAGGACTCATACACCCCTATGGGCGATTTAGTCCCAATCTAGATTTTAAATTTCCTTTTACAACATTAAAAACCTCATTTTTAAGCTTCCTAAGCTTGTTGGTAACATATAGTATCAATTTGGAAAGTTTAGTAACTTTTGTTTTATGTATCTAGGTCAAATCATCCATGTAGTGTAGTCATCTTTTTTTTTTTTTTTAAAAAACATTTCAAAAATTCATTTCAATAGTAAAAATATTTAGATGTGGGAAATTTGTTTATATTTTTGAAGAATTGCATAAATTGGATAGTTTACTTTTGCATGTTAGCATGTTTCCTTTTAAGAGATGTGGTTTTGATATGATTAAGAATGGATTGCATAAGTACAACATCCCTTCTTATGAGTTCAATTTAGAATACAACAATGAGGTCATTAAGAAACATGTTAGTCATCCTTCTACTATATTTTATAGTTATGAGAACATCTTAGAGAAAGCGGATCAAACCATTGACACAATCCTTAATATTACATTGCCTATTGGTGAGGATGGTATGATGCAAGAAGATACAAGCATAGACAATCATGAAATCCATAATTGTTCTTCTCCCAATACCTCTCCTACTAGCTACAAAGGTATCTTGGTGAAAGAAGGTACAATCAATGAGAATCATGAGAGTCTTGATTATCTCTCTCCTCCTCCCTCTTGGGAAGATATTATGACACAAGAAGATGAGATCATAGACACATTTCTAAACATCACCTTACCTAGTCTACACTCATCCCTTGCTTGTGAGAATATTTTAGTGAAAGAGGATGATATCATAGAGAGCCATGACAATAAAATTTTTCCTTCTCCTAATATCCCTCCTCGATGTGAAGAGGATAGGTTGGTGTTAGAAGATGCACCTGTTGAGAGTCATAAGAATCTTGTTCCTCCCTTCCCTAATTCTCCTACCATTTGGAAAGACCTATTTGGTAAGCATGAAAATAATAGTTGTCCTTCTCTTGATGCCTCCCCTACTTGTGATGAAGCTACTTTACAAAATCAAACCATGGAATGTGATGAACATCTTACAAGCTCTCCTACTATGGTAGATAGTACAACACAAGAGAACGAGACCTTAGAGAAAAAGGAAAATCAAATTGAGCCTTCTCTTAATGTCCCCACTATTGATAAAGAAGATATTTTGACCTCCTTTCCATGCAATGAATTCATTTTAGAAGAACCAACCTTTGAATGTCATGAACATCTAGCTTGTAGTTCTCCTAAAAAATTTCCTCCTAAGGAGGATATCATGATGCAATAAAAGGATAACATTGACAATCATGATATAGTTTCCTTAGATGAAGATGATGAAGTAACATTTAGACTCTCTTCACTAAGGGATGTTAATATTTCAACCTCAACTCATCCTTTACCCACCTTCACAAACCTCAGGACTCAAACAAACAGACTTATCCTCTACCCACCTAAGAATAATGTATCGCAGCAGTCAAGTCATAATATTGTTGCTCATACATATAACACTAGAAAAAATATGCAACCAAGACAAACAACTTCAACATCCCTCCCATTGTCTAATCCTATCTTACTAGATCCTCCTTGTTTTCCTCCAAAAAGTTGAAAGGAGTATGATCTTGTTGAATAACTAAGGAATACTCCTACTAAGATATCCTTATGGGACCTTATTCAAGCCTCCCCTCATTATCAAAACATGATTCAAAGCACTTTACAACAAGTTTCTATCCCTTCAAATGGGTAACCAAATGCCATGGAAGCCATGATTCAAGGAATAAATGCTAACATTGTTTTCCACCAAAGTGAGCTCCCTCCTTTGGAAGTGTAAATACAATGTGATGCTTTCATGATAATAGCTCAAAATAATAGAATTGGAATAAATCAAACCCTTTTCAACAATGGCTCCACCCTTAATGTGTGTAGTTTAAACCTTTTGGATAGGCTTGGTGTGGATAAATACAAAATTAAACCCGATTCTTTATCTATTTGTGGATTTGACAATGTAGGAAAACAACTATTGGGTGTTTTTTACTTTACCTATTAAAGTTGGAAAGGCCACATTAGAAACACTAATCCATGTTATGCCTCATGATATTTCATATAATCTTCTTTTAGGCAGATCATGGATTCATGCAATGAATGGGGTGCCTTCTACTCTTCATCGTATAATGAAGTGCATATACAACAACAAAGTATATACAATCAAAGTTGACCCTGAACCAAACAATTTTTTGAGCATTGACAAAGATAAGGAGAATCCTTTTAAAAAATTGACACCAACTACACAAGTAGAACCCATGCAACAGAAAGACAAAGAAAAACACATTCTGGAAGTCACAAATCTATTAGAAGTTGATTGGGGTTCCTTAGATTTTGAACCAACATTCATGAGAGAATACAAGATCATAAAAAAAGACTTTGAAAAGAGAAAAGAAAAAGTGGTAATGTCAACACAAAATTTAGAAGACCCTTCAAGATCATCCACCTCAACCCCTTTAGAAAATGAAACAAATTACACAACAAACTTTGATGAACTTGACTATGAATAACCACCAAATCTTAAAGAAATGAAAGAGCTTTATGGAAAAGGTTATGAGCTTATGAAACAACTTGGATATAGTGGAAAATGATGTGGTGCTAGAGAACAGAGTATTTGTGTCCCTATAGAGCCTCACACGCAAGAAAAGACTAATGATCTTGGTTATTCTCCCTTGAAATCAACAAGAAATCCTTCACTTAATATCAACACTATTACAAAAGACTCTTCTAAGACAACTTTGACACTAGTGCATCCTGAATTGATAGACACTAGTGGTCTTGATTGCTACCCTTTGAAAGAAACAAAAGGAACAAAGAAATATTTTCTTTTAATGTCAATGTCATCATGCAAAACACTAATGATTTGAAATCATTATATTTTACACCCTCCTATAAAGGAGAGAATAAAATCTCACAATCTAAAGAATCTTTTGTAAATATGACATCTTGTACTAAGCAATAGATATCTTTGTCGCAAAATAATGAAACATCCTCTACTTTTGATCAAGAGAGTATATTGATGAGACTCCTCCAAGATCGTCTGATATCTCTCTCTCTAATAATATGAAAGAAATTTTACTACAAGAGTTCATTTTGTGCGTATCACAGAGTTCATGGTCATTCTACTAATGAATGTAAGGATTTGAGTAACAAAATTCAATATCTTAAGGACTATGGTGCTCTTGCTTGGGTTGAAGCACCTAGTTCCTCTTTTCCTTTTGGCTCATCCTTGTCCTGTAATAAGTGGGGGCAAGGGGTTAGGTAGCCTTTTCCTCATATGTCACTTGTCATTGTCTCTTTTAGCTAGTTGATCACCTTTCATGTTTATATAAAAGCAATCTTGGGATGTGGATGAAATGCCTTAAGTTGGCTCACATGTGACGTACTGAGTTATACATTTTGGGGGGAAACCCCTTCCCTTTTCATGACATAGCTTATTGGAAACATATGACTTGGCATAGGGTTTTCTGAATAAGCTCTCATGTATTCTTCTACTTTAAAGAAATTTCTCACAGTAATGGTGTTAGCAACTGCTTTAAAGTGGGGGCATACATCGACACTCATGTTTCATTGTGCGATTTTATTTTTTCCTACGATGTGTCCTTTTCTTGGTGGCATCATTGGGTTTGATTTCCTTCGAGAGCACAATATTTCGTTGACTTTTCCTCTCTTGGAGACATTAGGAACAATGTTCCCTAAGAAGATACCTTACATGAACGAAGCAAAATCCCTTTAAACATACCTTACACTATCTCGCATTCACAACAATCGTTATATGGACACCTTGCATAACACACTTTGCATGCCTGTGGAGCCATCTTGTTTGTTCATACGAAGCTTTGCTTGCCTCATGAAGCTCGAAGTTCATTGTTGTGAGGCACCTTATAAAAGTTATCAGGAGGTATAACTTTGGTATGGTTTGATGGGAATCTGATCTGAGGCATGACTTTCCCTTGACCACTTGCGTGTGGGTGTGAGTACATACCAGCCGTGTGTGTATGTGTCTCACCCTCTTGGATTACTCACCTAGTGGAAACCTGAAGTTTCGTTGCCTCAGAGTGAGAGTGCAATTTTATTTTTGGACAAACAACTTAGATCTTATCCACATCATGTTGGACAAACGGTCGAGGCTTGATCCACCTCTTCTTATTTTCGTTTGTTTTTTTTCTCTTTTTATTGACATTGCATGATTGTGTATCTTGATGTTGCATATTATACACCTTGTGTCTGTCCCTTTGTGCTTATGTCAATTTGACATAGGATCTTGAATCCTGGGGCTTGACCACCACTTTGATCTTTGTCATCCTATTTTGTCCACATCAATACACTTGGACCCCTCTTGAATGTCTACTTTAGTGTGAGTTTGAAGAAAGTTCCTCCTCTCACTAAAGTGAGGGCTAAATGTGGCAACAAAAAAAGTATCACTTTTCCTTAATTTGGGAATGGTTAATGTTAAAATGAACTTAAGGTCTCCTTGATCAAGTGTTGTGATGTGTTTTACACATTCACATTAGGTCTTGGGACCTTTTTAAGCTAAATAAATTAACTTTTCCTTGGGTTTGATGTTGTAAGAAGTGTATTCATTTACACCTTCACATTAAATTTAGGGCCTTTGGACCTAATGTTGCCTTAATCTAGTGTTGTAATGTGTTGTAGACATTCACATTGGATTTAGGGCCTTATTAAGCTAAATTGACCTAATCTTTCCTTAATTTAATGTTGTAAAATGTATTTATATATACTTTCACATTGCATTTTGAGCCCTCTTGCATTTATGACTTTCATATCATCATTAATGGGCCCTAAGACCTATATTAAAAGCCATCTAGAGGCTTATTTGATCAAAATATTATTAAGATCAACAAAATAGACTTAATTTATGAACTTGACACTTTCTCTCTAAAAGGCCGTAATGGGACCATATGCCACCTTGAGGCGATATAAGTCCAGCATCTAGGTGGGACCCATATGCCACCTTGGGCATATGAGTCCCATTTGGCCCTTTTTTAGGGTTTTTGAGCGAGAATCAGAGTTTTAAATTCAAATTTTATGAATGTTGGCCTCTAGGATCTAATAAATGGTAACTTGGATGGATTTCCTCTATAAACAAGGTCTCAAGTCATTATTTCATTAAGCCTTCATGATATCAAGTCAAGCATTCAAGAGTTAATCATTCCTATACTTCACAAGAGCATCAAGAGAGTTTAGAAAACCACTTCTAAGGCATTTAAGGGCATATTTCTTCATCAATTTATTCAGGTGATTCAGGATCCATCATCATGTCAAGTTATGGCATCAATCATGTTTTTGAGCTGAGATGTTGTGATGTAGCATTGAAGATCAAGATTAAGCATTGTTCTACTTATCTACATTCTTCATGGCCACTTCAGGATTAGATTGTAGATTTACAAGACATCATTCAAGTTATCATTGTTCATGTTTCATGTTTCATGTCCTTATTTCATTATCTCATCATTTGGTTTAATTACCTAAAAGGGGTTTGACCAAGGCAAAACCCCATTCACTAAAAAAAAAAATTCCTCTCTCTACATGTGTTATTGTATATCTAGGTGTCTTGAAGCTTGAATATCCTTTGAAGATTAGGTTACAAGCTTGGAGAATGTTGTTGGAGTTGTCCCCGCATTGGCAAGGTTACTATCTTCACAAAAAGTCATCTACAGGTCTAAAATCAGGATTTCAAATCCAGAAAGAAAGTGTGGTAGAAAGAGAAGAGATTAGAGAGAAAAATTAGATCTTAATCCTCCAAAAAATCCTATTAGGACTGATACGCCACCTTAGGTGTATGAAATTAGTACATAAGCAACAATAAACTACTAAAATTTGCTTATAAATGACTACAGTTGGTCATGTGACCACTAGCAGTTTATTGCCAGTCATATATAACACGGCCAAATTGATGAATAAACCATTTTTAGTCATTTATTGGTTGTTTTGATTGATCTATTTGGTAGTATATTTAGTCATCAATTTACTCATTCATTGTTGTGATCTAGTCACTTATTTAGTCACTTTTTTACAGTGATATATTTAGTCATTGATTTAGTCATTGATTGTTGCAATCTTGGTCACTTATTTAGTTGTTGATTTAGTTATTGATTATTGTAATGTGGTCACTTATTTAGTCATTTTTTTAGTCACTAATATATTTAGTCATTGATTGTTGTTAATTAGTCACTTATTTAGTCATTTTTACTCACTAATTTCTGTGCATTGGTAGTGTATTTAGGCATTAATTTTAATTATCATTTTGATCAATTTGGTAGTATATTTAGTCATTTTTATTCACTGATTTCACTAGTAATATATCTAGTCATATTTGTTCACTGCTAACACTGATTTCTATCAATTGGTAGTATGTTTAGTCAATTTAATTATTAATTGATGTCATTTAGTAGTATGTTTAGCCATTTTAATTGACTGATATTTAAGGATTTAAGCATAAAACACAAAAATACACATCAATCATCAATTGCACACAAATATAAGATAGCCATTGAGAAGGAAAATTTGGTGAACTTTATTAATTAAAGAAAGGTGTTCTAGTTATAGCTTAGAAATAGAGTATTACAATTGTTATTTTCATTCACAAGACTAAAAATCTGAGTTACAATATTGCAGAGAAATGACTGCAAGAAAGAAAATTCTCCAAAAGACTTCAGCAATGATGGAAACACATGCTTGAAGCCCTAGTCCAATGTGAGCACATGCCCCTAATTTCATCCCTTAAAACTTCTACAATGTGGGAAATCTTCCTAGAGCAAGTTGTAACATGCATAATCCAAGGAGAGTGTTGATCGTATCGAATATATGAAGCTCTCTCCTTCACTGTAGTAAAAAATAACCTATCTAGAATATTTCATCCTTTATATGCAACGTTCGATCTGATATGAGGAACATCAGGGTGCTACCTTTTCCACCATGAATGGAGTTGTGCCTCAATACAATCAACAAAATTAATATTAGTCTCAATTCAGAAAGAATAAAAATGCATTGTATATTGCAAGTTTACAAAAGAAAGTCGAAACATAGCAGAAAGATAAATCAATTAAAAAACTGTAGCCTTGTCAACAAATTCCTTAAACATAGTGTTCAACATAGGCCTGAAATATGCATATTGAACCCTTGATTTCAGAACCTTGTTCAAAATTTAAGAAAGGTGATATGCTCAAATTATAGAATGAAGTTGAAATATTATAGAATGAAGACTATCAACACTAACCAGACTGGAAAAAAATTATCAACATAAATTTCCTACAAACCAATCCCAAGAATGCCATTAGACTTGGAAAAAAAAAATTCAACCTTGTTTCATGTGTTGTCTCAGTAAAGATCTGCACCATTAAAGAATCCATTTATACATAAATTCCAAATTAAGTTGATGAGAAAATATCTTTGATATCCAATTGGGAAGCCTTAACATCCAAAAATTACTAACTTGATGCTTCACAACAAGTTTTCCAACTGTGACATCATCTTCCCCATTGATCACTTTACAAGCACCGCCCAATTCAACTTTTGAAGGAACAAACACATAAGGTACTTTCTGCAATGGTAATTTTTAAACTAATGATTAATAACAAAACTTAGGGCATCCATTAAACTTGGAAGAAAACAACTACTTGAACAAATACATAGAAGCATCACCAAATGGTTCAAAACTCATCGTCAGTATAAGTCCAAGAATTTGATGTTCTTGTGCAAGTTATTTAGGTTTATTCTCTTATAATTCATCAAAATTAGAAAAAAAGGGTAGCAAGTCAGGGGATTTGATTGTGGGAAAACTTCACAGTTAAAAGGGTTTTTTACTATGTCAAACATCATTTCATTAGTTTCAATCCCACCATTTTACCCATGTGATTACTTCCCTATACAATAAGAATTAAACTATGTTCATTTTATTGGTTTTGATCCCTTCAATCCACCTTTGCAACATCTACATGATGTAAAGATTTCCAGTGAACGGTTGAAACATATCAGAGGTGATTGAAGGAAAGCCTCTCACAAATTAAGGAATGATTTAGGTATTGCATGGAACATGGAGTTAACCTAAAAATGTTGCAATTCCCATCTGACATCTTAAAAGGTTGTAATAATGTTGAAATTCAAAATGGTACAAGGAGAGAAAAAATCAATACCTTATTTTTGGCCAATGAAATCAAAGGATCAAGAATGGAAGGATGATCTGTATCAGCCACCATAACTATAAAATCTGATGTTCTAAATTATAACATCTTGGTTGTTGTAGCACCCTAAACTCGTTCAGTATTAGCAAAAAAGAAACCAGATATTGATCCACTACCATATTGGATCTCACAGGATTCTCCTTCACAAACAACAAATGATATATATTAATTGTTTAGCAACTTCCTTAATATCCCCATGTAAGTAGACTAAACTAAGTGAGGTTGAGGGTTTGAAGTAGAGTACCATCTTCTTGGTATGTGCTTGACTTTGATCATGACTTGTATCTTGAATGAAAATAGCAAGCTAGCTGCACTATAAAATCATTAGAAAAATAACCACGAAATCCTCTTTAATTAAAATAATACTTCTAGATATTTCAAGACAAGATATTTCAATTAATTTCTAAGAGAGCTAATTTCACTTTCCAAACAACCATCCATCTATTTACTATATATAATTTTCCAGAATTCAGAGTTTGAATGTAATGAAACTAACCATAATTACTAAAGATTTCACACCAAAATGTAGTACAAAATGAATTGTTTGACAACAAATGTGTTTTGACAAACTAGATATACCCTTGATATATTGATTTAAATAACAAGGAAATATCAAACTAGAGACAACAAGATAAAATTCATTAATTCACTTCAACAAACAATTGAAACCAGAATTTGGCCACCAATTTTAACTGTATTCTATTGATCTTACAAAAATATTTTACAATACGTTTCAGAATTTTGTCCTAACTGACATGTCAAAAAGTGTCTTGTCAGTTACCCAATTTTAACATAAATCAAAAAGTTTTAATTATCGTTGTTTACATAAAAAATTAAAATCAATGAAAGATGAGAAGTGAAGAAAATTTATTAGATGTTGAAGTGCATAGCCCTCGCAAGATACGAAAGTTCTTTACTCATCGTAAGGTACCCATGATCATTCAAATCTAGCAAGGTCCTCTCTACACGATAGTATCTGCAAGTCTTGGTACTTCACTACAAGGCCTATTCTTCTATGGGAGCTAGATATGTCTACTCCCATTGGTACACCATGTAATCATGAGGTCATTTGTACTCCTAGATTTTGTGTGTGTTGACCAAGTGACTCTTCCATTTTTGTCCAATAACCCTTTGGTATCTATGATGAATTTTGAGTACCCAGCATCCAGTGCAATTATTCCATCCAAGATTAAATTGAAGCGATGAATATTTATGTCTCCATCCTTCTGTATATTAGTGAGGTAGTTGGGAACAATTTTGCTAAACTCATCTATCCAATCCTTGGAGCCTTTCAATTGATCATCATCCCTTAGTATCTTAGGCATGAACCACTTCTTTAGTGTGTGAAATGAATCCATTATTTCCTTGATCTTTTGGTCTTCTACAGACATGTATTGAAATTCATTTGTGACCATTCAGACCATTTGCTAAGTAGGCTTTAAAGTTGTGGGGGCCTCAATACTCCTTTATAAAATTATACACATAGTCATTAAGATGTGATGTAAGGTTGTCATTTCTTGACTAAGAGGTCCAATATAGGTACATGGGCCTTTATTTGATCAATTGCTTGTGACAAGGAAACATAACATTCATACACATTTTCAATTTGTCCACACTTAGTTTAACCCTATGCTCCAAGATCTATTCCAATACCCTGAGGGTTTCTCTCTTTTCTCTTTCCTTTGTTTCTTCATTACTCTTTTTCAACTTCTCAATTTCTTATTTTAGCACATTAACTTGTTCAACAGTGATTTCACCTATATTAGTTTGAATGGAAGGGGGCTGGTATACTATTAATTATGTTCTTTGGGAAGGACCTGCTCCCTTCAACTGTTGTTTCAATTTCACATTTTCTATGAATAACCTATTCACTTCATCATTTAGATTAGTTTGTGCTTTCTCATATTCTGCCAATCTAAGATCCATAGCTTTAACCACATCCCTAGTAAACAATGTTGAGTGCATTGTCATAGTAGATGCATCCAATGTTGATGTGTCTTGAAGTTTCTTTACCATGGCAGTCCCTCTCATTTCTTTTACAACATCAAGCAATCTTGGTTTTTTTTTCTTTTTTACTTTGTCCAAAAGACTAGGGTTTCAAGTCTTGGATTGTAACATGTGCCACTCATTCCCTCATTTGAATTGAATTCAGAAACCAACATGGGATCTTCTTGGCTTCTTACTTGATCTAGTAAGAATATCTTTTTTAACTCCATCCTAGGAATAATTAGTATATTGCTTTGTAAGACCAATTTTCTTGCTTATTGGGGGCTTATAGTAATTTCATTAATCCTGAGTTCTTCAAGATTCTAGGCAACAATTTGGTCATGATGTGAATCCTCAATGCCCATCTTATGAATTTGGATTCTCTCCTCAAATTCTTTCATTTTCACCTTAAACTTGGGAGTTTGAATAAATTGATCATCTTCAATAAATCTAAGGGCAGAAATCACCCTTTCATCATCATGCACTTCTTGATCATTATGCCAATGTACATCCCACTCTTTCTTCTGGTTTGTGAGCATTAGTTGCAAGCTTAGGCAGTGGTTGATCAACTTCATCATCTTTAAAATTCAAAATCACATCGGCTACCTCTTCAATATCCCCTACTCCACTTATTTCATATGCCACTAAGGGGTCCACTCCATGTGTCTTCTTCCTTTTAGGACATGGTTGCTCATGGGATGCTTCTGATTGTATTGTGGCAGTGTCTAGTAGGGGCTTTGTGATTACAATACCTCTTGGTTTGATGGGCATCTTGGAGGGTTTCGAAGACTCACCCTCAGGTTTCTTTTCTGGTTGAACATATAATCTTTCAAAGTTGTCAATTATTACATTCATCCTTTTGATAGGATCCTTTTCTTCAACACAAAATCCTTGGAATCTAGTGTCCCTTTTCTTCTCCTCCTCAAGCCTCTTTATGATTTCCCACTCCCTCTTCCTCTGAAAAACTTCATCAAGTGTAAAGCAATTTCTTATTACATCTTCTTCGTAATCCATTACATGGGTAATCCCAACTTTAGTGAGAAGTGTTTGCTTTACAAAATTAATATGCCCCTCAAGATCAAAGACCCTTTCTCCTCATTACTTCAATGAATACTGCATCTTCAAATAGTTCTATAGTTCTTCAAGAGTGTTAGACCCTACAGATAGCCCCTCACATCCAGTTAGGTCAGGGAAGAATGTCCCCTTTTTCTGTCTTTTCATAACATCCTACTCCATCCATAACATTTGCCACATAAATTCTAAAAATACAATTCAAATAGAATCAAATTTAGGTAAAACATGTGGGGCTTGAGGACACCCATAGACCCTTATTACTATTTGGTCTGCTAAGAAGAACCAGTCACTAAAATTGTGAGTGTGTCCCTACTCTGGCTTCAATGCTAAAGGTCTTAATACTTGCATGATTTTATTAGAAAATCTTGGTGAAATATGACCAAGAGTGGCCATGACCTTTACTATGAAATCATCATGAAATATTACATAATCACTATTTTTACATCTACTATCCCAGATGTAACACCAATTTTGTATAGGAAACCTATTCCCTTCATCATTAGTCATTCCCAAACACATTATTTTAGTCCATCTATTTTTGTTTTGGTACAATATTAAATGAAATAGTAGAGATTATTTCCTAAAAGTGATGGGAGCTAAGTTCTCTC
>VDFB02362286.1:0-27527 GCA_007258455.2 Sequoia sempervirens
AGATGGATTCCATGTCTTACAACCCAATCTGTTACTCTTAATCCCACAAATGCAAGAGAATTATTTGAAATGATGGAATCAGGAATTCCAAACTTGGTTACTCTATGTTCATAAAAGCTTAAAACTGAAGACTCATTTTAGCTTCTTTCAAAGCTCCTACTTCTGTCCAACATGTAAAGTAATTAGTTGTTGTAATTACCCACTTGTGACCAATGGAGGGTGGATTTATTGGTCCAATAAAGTCAATGCCCCATCTCATGAAGGGTTGATCAACCTGAATTGGCTATAGAGGCAAAGCTGACAACCTCTCCTTTCCTGCAAAAAGAGCACATTTTACACATTTATTTGCCCAAGAATGAGAATCCTTGAATAAGCTTGGCTAGTAATAGCCAACTCTCATAATTTTCCATGTTGTTCTTGGAGAAAAGTGACCTCCTGAAATTCCATCATGAAACTCATGAAAGTACTTTTTTCTATTTGATTAGTGTCAATATACCTTAATAAAACACCATTTAGGTCTTTTCTGAAAAGAATATTATCAAAGAGTACATATGGAATTGACTGCAACTTGAAATATCTTCTTTTAGCTCTATCCAAACCCGGTGGACATTCATGAATCTGTAGAAAATGGGTCATATCTTGAACCCAACTTGCATCTAATACAAGTACAACATTATGAGGCTCATTATCATTGACTAAAATAGTCTCTGATTTTAATTTTTGTTCCTCTTCAGGAGTTGCAACAAGATACTCACACAATCCTCTACCTCTGATAAGTTTTGTGATTTTGATGTCAACATCAAAATCCATAACTCTTGTGATCCATCCTTCTCTTTTCTCACCCAGGTCTTTACTTAGCAAAAATTCTTTCACGCTAGGGTGTGCAACCATAACATGTATCTTGTTGTTATAAATTAGAGGCTTAAATTTATTTAGACTCCTAATCACAACAAGAACATTTTTTTCAACAAA
Organism: Sequoia sempervirens; assembly: GCA_007258455.2. Taxonomy (NCBI): domain Eukaryota; kingdom Viridiplantae; phylum Streptophyta; class Pinopsida; order Cupressales; family Cupressaceae; genus Sequoia; species Sequoia sempervirens. The sequence continues at coordinate 973 of VDFB02362286.1, forward strand.
TGTATATTTCTTCTCATAATCAGCTAGACCTTGACTGAAAAAGGCTATTGGCTGCTCTAAGCCATAATTATTTTTCTGAACCAACATAGCAGAAATTGAACTAATACTACCAAAAGCATATAGAATGAAATCCCTTGAGAAATATGGATTTACCAATGTTGGTGCTGATGCTAAAGCTTCTTTGATTGCTTCAAAGTTGTTTTTGGCTTCTTTAGTCCAACTAAAAACTACATTCTTCTTAAGCATGGCATTCAAAGGCTGTAATAGTTTTGCAACATCAGGTATGAACCTTCTCAAAAAGTTGATTCTTCCTAAAAAGCGTTGCATTCCTTTCTTATGATTGGGTAATGGCAACTAAAGTATGGATTTGACTCTCTTAGGGTCAATAGTAATTCCTTGCTTTGACGCTATGTGTCCTAATAGTTTACCTTCATGAACAACAAATATACTCTTTTTTGGATTGAGAGATATACCATATTCTCTGCATTTCTTTCCTCACTTCTTCAAGATCCATTTTGGTCATTGAATTTTTTTTTGTTCCAGATTAGATTTCTTTCCAATTTTGCTGTTGTAAACTTTCGAGATATGTCCTGGTTTATTACAAGTGTAGCACTTAATATATCCAAGGTCAAATGAATTTCTTTTATCTTCATCCTGCACTGATTAGCCTTGTGTCCAAAGATATTGCATGTGTAATAATAGCCTTGAAAAGATTGAATCCTTTTGTTTGCATCAAATATGTTCAACATCATTTGACTTCTACATTTGGTAGCTGGGTATGTTCAAGATCATGATGGGCCAAAAAGTGGCGATATGATGGGTATGTGTAGGGTATGTGGCCAACAACTTTTTTTTACGCAAAATTGATGAAAGGAAAAGGGTTTTTAAAGGACATTCTCAGCTTTCCTCCAATATAAATTATGCTTTGCTTTGAATTTAATAAATAATTATTATTCATTTTCCATTTGAATTGACTAAAGTCGATTGATAGGTTGATTAGAAAAACATCTATAGCTTTTAAATTGGTATCTACATTTTTGAATTAAGACATGCATCACACATTCTATGCTTACATACTATAGGATAAAAAAAATTGAATTTCATGAAGTTTTGACAAAAGCTAAAGGTGGTTAGAAATAGGTTTTATGGTTTTAATAGTTGTAATAAAATATAATTAATTATTTATTTGGGAAAAAAAATTCTCATATGCATCACATTTGAGACATGGATCCTCTACTTATATCTAAAATATTATAAAAAAAATATTGTATCATTTAATTGTGGTTGGGGTGGTCGGTGAACCTACTCTTATTTTTTCCCTAAAATTTGAGTCTTTATTGAGAGAATTTTAAATTTTCACAAATAGTTTAAAAAAAAAAAAAACACAGTAGTTTAAAAACTACCAATTTACTATAGATTTTATTGTTACATGTTTTGAAATGATATAGATAAATTATTCGGTTGGGGCGGGGACAAAACACCCATCTTTATGTCGAAACTTGTTGCACACATAGCATTTTTTAGTTCTGGTTCATCCTACTTCTGCATTTTGTTGCTCTATGTCAAAATTTATTGCATGAGAAACAAAATCCTTTAAAAGATGAGTACCTTTAAGCATTAGGCTATTGGGTGAGTATTCTTTCGGTATTGATTCTTCGATGGTAAGTATTGCCTAGAAAATTCCTTTGATTATTTATTTTACTGAAAAATGGTTTAGTGCTTTTTCAAATCCAAGGCCACCTTTATCCTTCACAGGATTCTGAGATGAAATCAACTCATTAAGCATTGTATATTTTTTCTCAAACCTTTCTTCATGAGCTTTCACTTTTTCCAGATCATCCTTTAGGGTTACTACTTCTTGTTCAATCACACATTTGTTTGTCTTCTAATTGATAGCCTTTTTTAGTCTTTCTTCCTCTATCTTGCTTTGTTCAATTTCCAATTTCAGATTCTCTTCCATACTTTTTCTTTCTTCAAGTTCCATTCTTAGATTCTTAATAGTCTCCTTTGCTTCTTTTAGTTCCTGGTTAACCTCTCTATGCTTCAACTTGAATTTTTGAATCTAATTTCTTAGTTTCTAAATACATAATTCATCTACTTTCTTGAAATTTTCTTTTAGATCTTCACTTTCAGACCCTATAACCTATGTTCTTACTTCTTCATCCAAGTTAGATCCCTTCATTATTTAATTCAGCCTACCAAGATCTTCTTTGAGCTATTAAACTCATTCCAAAGGACCAAGCTCTTATACCAATTTTTGAATAGGACAATTGAGAGGGGGGGTTGAATCAGTTGTCACTAATTTTAAGATTTATTTCAATCACCAAAACTAATACATAAAACTTCTTAAATGATTAATCATCAAATATCAATGCAAAAACTAAAATCCAACACATATGTTGGCATATGGCTTCTAGTGTTGTCATTGATGGCAACCTAAGTCATTATTCTGGTCTGCAGATCAGGATTTGTTCATACCAATAGGAAGACTAAAGAACAGAGTTTTAGCGGAAGTGAAAATGAAGAACAAGGTATCTGGTTAGTATGTTGATTTGTATGCTTGACTAGATTATCATTTTGAGTTGTGGATCTCAGGGAAAGTTGTTAAGTATCTATTTTATTAATTGGTGGTTAAGTTAGGATATCTGACAGAATGATTTTCTGTTTATTAGCTCATGGTGGCCGAGTTAGTGAATATGGCATGCCGTGGATGTATAAGGAGTAATTGCTTAAATATTTCTGTGTTCGAGCATTTTGATTTGGGGCCACAACATAGCTTTAACCGACCTTGATGGGTACACATCAAATATTTAATGTGGATTGAGCTGACTATTGGGAAATATTTTTATTGTGCTGAAGACAACATATAGCAATTGAATTCTTGCTAGCAGATATATATAAGAGATCAATTAATTGATTTTGAAGTGTGAGTTGGTGGATGTTCAAAATGTGCGAATAGCAGAAGGGTTGTTGACCGATTTGGCACAGTTTTCACTTGTGTAGAAGAGTATTTTTGTGAAGCGAATTAAGGTAGAGTAGAGTGAAGTGTAGAATCAGATAGAATGTCCAAAATCTAATCTATGAGCCTCACCGGAATTGATACTGGGCATTTGTAGATGCTACTTTCTTAGTTCAACTTTTTGTTGTAATCCAAATATATTGTAAGGCAACGAGCCTTCCTAATTTTGAGCTATGAGCTCTAGGTAGTGTGCCTAAATGCATGTGCATTCCCGTTTTTCTTGATACTTTTAACAGAGTATAAATTGTGGATTAACCTCCACCGTGGTTTTTCTCTTAATAGGGTTTCCATGTAAAAATATTGGTGTTATGGTGTTTTGATTGTTTCCTTCTTGTGCTTTTATCTTTACTCTATTGAAATGATGTAAATGGTTTAATATTTGGATTGAAATTTAAATATTGATGAACACTGATTCACCCCCCTCTCAATGTTCCTTGAGTCCAACAATTGATATCAGAGTTGGTTCCTCTAAAGAAGTTTAACAACTTGAGGTGGATCTTGGAATGCAATGGACTCTGGTGGTCTTCAACAACAACTTTTGGTGACACTTGATGATCTTGATCAGTCTAAAGAAGAAGTCTTGGAATTAAAAGCAAATATTGAGGATGTTGAAAAATTCATTCAATCATTGAAGGATAAAATCAATGAGTCAAGAGAAAAAAGGAAGGAACTATGTGATCAACTAAAGCATAAAGCAAGTCAAATCTTGGAAGATCACTTGAATCAGACCTTAAAAGAAACAACTGAAGAATGTGAAAAGATTGCTAGAGATAATGTTGGTCTAAAGCTTGAGATGGAATCTATGGTGATGAGGAAAACTAAGGAGATTGAATAAAGGAAGAATGAGGAGAAAATAGCCCAGTTCTTAAAAGAAAGATCTAAAGAATGCAATAGAGTTAATAGTAGATTCATTCAGTTGGAGATTAAACTACAACAATCCAAAAATAATGAGCAATAGCTTGAAAGACAAATAGTTATTCTTAGAGATGAACTCACTACTGCAAATCAATACAAGGAGAAGTTTAAGGTTAGTTTTGCTAAGCTTGATGAGTTGACTAAAGGTCAAAAGGATGCCAATGACAAGTGAGGTCTTGGATATGAGAAGGGAGAAAGTTCCAGATCTAAACATAAGGATTCAAGACAAAGAAATTAGATGAACAATGGAAGAAGGTATCCGGTAAGACAACCCAATGCTCAAAAGTTTAATGGTCATTTCTTTGCTTGTAATAATTTTTTTCATATGGCTTCTCAGTGTAGAAGTAAAATGAATTCAAGTAGTCCATCATTCCCTGGTCAGTGTTTCAGTTGCAATAAGTTTGGTCATAAATCAATTGAATGCAAAAGTATGTTTGTCAGCTTAAGGAATGTTAAATTCTACACCTGTGGAAGATTTGAGTATGTTGCTAATCAATGTAGATCAAGAGGAAATCAATGGAATGAGTGGTCTAGACAAAAAAATCCCGTGTGTTACAACTACAACAGATTTGGTCACATTGCAAGATTTTGCAAGAACAAAAAAATGGATAGAAGAGGTCCGGTATACAAAGGAAAAATTTCATAGAAATATGATAAAAGAAAAGGGAAAGTGGCTATGGAAGAGATAAGAGATCAGATGAATAAAACATGGGTAAGGAAGAGTGAATTTGATGAAGGAAATAAGCCCGCACCAGAAGCAGTTTCTAGTAATTCCTCTAGAAATTGATCATAGGTCATTGGCCTAGGGGGAATTTTTCAAGAAAATCCTTTGTCCCCTTATCGGTAGTTGGCACTAGAATACATGAAGTTTTTAGTACTTGTGCTAATAGTTTACAAATGTATTGGTGATAACTTGTGTAGAAGTTTGAGGAGTAAGAGGTCCGCAGATGAATTCTTTTTTTGCTGTATGAGAAAATAGAGTATCTAGAACACCTAGGGAAAAATATTTAATGCGACAAAAGGTTAGGTGTGTGAGTTATAAAAGGGTATTTAGAACCCTCATTTGTCACCTTGCATTGAAAAAGAATAGAAGGAGAGCCTCTGTAGTAGAATTTCAAAGGAGTAAAGTCAATTTGGCAGCGAATTCATCAGGTATTTCAGTTGCTTGTAGAATTTTCACTTAATTTGGAATTCGGTAGAAACTTGTTTATTACAGAAAGGAAAATGAAGCAAATCAAAGGAATAGTGAATTTAGATGAATAAGGTAGTGAAAATATTAGGGATGTGAGAAATAAGTTGCTGACGGATGAATTGAAATGGCTTGAAGGTGTGAAACACAAAAGTTTGGACATTTGGAGTGAATTTCCCTATTTTGATAAGGTGAAAGTTGTTAGGTTTATCCTAAACAAATTGAATGATGACATTCTAACTTTGGATAAACCCTATCCCATTTTGAAAGAGGAGATTAAGAATCAAACTTGATTATGCAATGTTGGGGATATATCAAAAAGAATTCAATTTAGAACAAGGAAGTCAAAACCCTAATCGGAGTAACTGGAGATCAGAGGGCTTTGATAATTTCAACAATCAAAGATTCGATAACAAGGTACATTGTGTATGGAATCTCATACAAAATATTTTTTAGAAAAAAGGAAGGCACAACTTTAGCAAGTGTAGTTTACATCTCTCATAAAATGATAATGGACGATCATGATTTTGACCTGTGCGGATTGCTAAAAGATCAATTGATGGAAAATGTGAAACTAAAAAAGGAGGTAGATTACCCCTTCAGGGTTCGTACCTTGGTCATATGTCTTGTGATGTATTTTTTGAATTTTCTTTCCACAAATCGATAATTTTGTATGGAAAGAGAATGAACTGGTTTGTAAACAAATTTTTGAACATTGTAATACTTTGGAAAACTGTGAGCAAGAGTATGCAAATTTCTTTAAAGAATTTCTAGGGAAGTTTGGAGCAATTAGCATTTCCATTTCAGTAAGTGCACTTGAGGTTGGATCCTCTTCTAGTGAGATGGAGAGGAAGAAGGAAAACTATCAAGAGATTGTTGATTATACTCCTTTGACACACAATACTCCAAGGAGTGAGGAAGGAGGAAAGTCAGAAAATAAAATTGCAAACATATGGTTTGATAGACCCTTATATGAGTAGGACCTGATCAAGAGCACACTAAGTACTTATTTTATGCACAATAACATTGGTTTGGAGAGTTTGTAGAATGTGTTTCCTAAAGAGATGATTGAGTGCATTAAGGAAGCCATGGTCTCTTAGTCCAAGGACATAAAAGAGGGAGAAATAATTCTACATCTGAAGGAGCAGTTCAAGATATCTCTTACCAAATTAAAAAGGCAAAGGAATGTGCTAAGGCAATGCATAAATACAACCAATAACATCTACAACTATTGTCTTTGTTGGCCTCATGCAGTTGGGAGATACAAAGATAAGCTAGAGCAAATTGAATCTGAGTTGAACAAGATTGGTTAGGATTATAACATGTTTCAAGATCAAGATGGTGCAGTCAAGAAAAGGATTCAAGAAATGTAGTTTGAGCATACAAAAGTTCTTTTTCACCAGAAACAACCTTGTGGACACCTTTTCGAAAGTGAAGGATTTAACTGAATGTAGATTGGAGCATATGATTGAGGTTCTGAGGAAAGGAGAGAAATTAGAAGAGGCAATCACAATTTCAGAATCTCTCATCCAGATTATTAACCAGACACCTGAGAACAACAACTTGAATTAATCATTGGGATTTCAGTAGAAGCTTAGAGGAAATTTCTTCTAGAAATGAAAGATAAGTACAAGATAATTTTTTGACTTGAGTAGCAAGTGTATTTCTTCAAATTTTGATCCAATTTTGAATTAGCAAAGGGGAAGATCCAAAATTTGTTTTTCATTGATGTCAAAGGGGGAGAGAGAGTAGTGAAAAATGCTTTATCATTCTAAGGGGGAGTTGTGTTTTGAAGTTTTGCAATAAACATATTAGCAGCGTAATCATATTGGTTTTGACACTTAGTAATTTTTCACTAAGTGTTTCCATCAATGCCAAAGGGGGAGATTGTTTGCATATGGATTCTAGTGTTTTCATTGATGTCAACCTAAGTCATTATTCTAGTCCACAAATCACGATTTGTTCATACCGATAGGTAGAGTAAAGAACAGAGTTTTACTAGAAGTGAAAATGAAGAATAGGGTATCCTGTTAGTATGTCGATCTATATGCTTCACCAAATTATCATTTTGAGTTGTGGATCTCGGGGAAAGTTGTTAACTATATATTATATCTTATTGTTAAGTTTTGTGATGTTGCATCAATCGATGGTTAAGTTAGGAGATTCAACAGAATGATTTTCTATTTATTAGCTCATGGTGGCTGACTCAGTGAATATGGCATGCCATGGATGTATAAGGAGTAATTGCTTAAATATTTGTGTTTGAGAATTTTGATTTGGGGCCACAACATAGCTTTAGCCAACCTTGATAGGTACACATCAAATATTTAATGTGGATTGAGCCGACTATTGGGAAATATTTTTATTGTGTTGAAGCTGACATATAGCGATTGAATTCTTGCTAGTGGATATATAGAAGAGATCGATTAATTCATTTTGAAGTGTGAGTTCGTGCATGTTCGGAATGTGCAAATAACAGAAGGGTTGTTGAGTGATTTGGCATAGTTTTCACTTGCGCAGAAGAGGAATTTTGTGAAGCAAATTAAGGTAGAGTAGAGAAAAGTGAATAATCAGACAAAAGGTCCAGAATTTGATCTATGAGCCTCACCAGAACTAATACCAGGCATTTGTAGATGCTACTTTCTTAGTTCATTTTTTTTTTCTCCAAATATATTGTAAGGAAGTGATCCTTCCTAATTTTGAGTAGTGAGCTCTAGGAAGTGTGCCTGAATGCATGTGCATTCCCCTTTTTCTTCATACTTTTAACAAAGTATAAATTGTGGATTAACCTCCACTGTAGTTTTTCCCCTAATAGGGTTTCCACGTAAAAATCTTGGTGTTATAGTGTTTTTATTGTTTCCTTCTTGTGCTTGCATCTTTACTTTTGTTGAAATGATGTAAATGGTTTAAGATTTGGAATAAAATTTAAATATTGCTGAACATTGATTCACCCCCCCTCTTAGTATTCCTTGAGTCCAACTACATAAACATAGTAACACCAGATTTATGTGGAAAACATAATAAGGGAAAAACCACGGTGAGGATTAACTCACACTATAGAAAATATCAAAACTGATTATAAAAAGGCTCATTGCCTGAGATAAGGACTCATTGTTCGAACTCACTATCCACAAGGCTACAACCCAAAGATACAAAAGATGACTCACCACCAAAGTAAAAAAGTTAAGGATCACTACCAAAATATTGAACTGATAGAACACACCTTCAATGTGTAGGGTTCAGTTCCACTGAAGCTTAGAATATGAAGTACTGCCACACATAGTAATTGCTCAACAACTCTGCACTGATGATAGCTGATAAAGCATTCAGGTTCTCACACTTTTCTTCTCCTTCACACACACACTTCTCACTTCTCCTTTCTCTTTCTCATACCTCTCACTACACTCACTTTCATTCCTCAAAACATCTTATATATATACAAGCATATCAAGATCATCAATTAGGTCGACACCATATATGATTTAAACATTGTACTAATTCAGCTAACTGTAGAAGTTGAAAAACCAACTTTACAGTCCCCAAGAATCACCTGCAAGAAATCACCTATCACATGCGAAGATATTTAGAACAAAAACAACAGAAGTTCTATAAACCCTCAGAGCCAATGTGTGCAAGCAAAAATCAGAATTAATGATTATTGAATGAATTGTTTTACAAATATCACAAAAGCCTTCGAAAAGGAAATGATGCAATAAAGCAAGAAAAAGAAACCCTAATCTTATCTTGAGCAAAAAGACAACTCAATAAGATGAGATAAGAATTAAATGATAATTATCCTAGGAAATAAATAATTACCTAAGTAAACTTATCCTAAAGTGTGATTAAATAATTAATTACACCAACACCCCCCCATAAGTGCAACTTAGGGAGAAGAAAATTTTTATGCAAAGATGAGTCTCAACAACAAGGCCTGATTAGGTACTCATTTACAAATGCAATGCAAACTAAATCAAATGGGGTAAAGGAGAAAACCACAAAGATGTCCCCAATGACACCATCCATCACAAGATACATAAATGAATCCCCATAGAGAGGAAGAAAGAGACCCGCAGATCCCTAGAATGAAGTAACAAAGTGAGAAGAAACTACATCTCTAGAAAGGAAGTGAGAGGAAAGAGGCGAGATAGAAAGAAGAAATATCTGAGAAGGTGGAATAAGGTGCAGCCAAGATGTCTCCATGATAGAGTGTGACCTCGACAGATGAAGAATCAAAGTAGGTGAAGACTTAATCGAAACCTCCAAGATGTATGATCAACTAGATCTGGCACTTTTCCTTGAAGAAGCAGGGAGGTGGAGATGGAATAAAAGGCTGAGAATAGGATCGAGAAGTGAGAACACCAATGTTCAGAGAAGCCAAATATCTCCCTGCAGATGATGATGCACTCGAAATTAGTGAGGAATAGCTGTAGGAACAAAAGCACCACCAGTAGCAAAATCAGTGAAAGAATACAACCGAGATGAGTGATCCACTATCCCAGTAGCAATAACTGCTCTACTCTCCAAGTCTCTGATGATAACTGAATCAGGTGTGAACTCCACAGATCTCCCATTGCCCCTATGTGTTATCTGATAGAAGGAAAGAAGGTTATTTGTCAAGTGAGGGACACACAAGACATCCTGAAAGGAGTGGTCCCCAAAACTAATAGACCTCTTCCCTGTAACACTCATGTAAGTGTTGTTTCCCATCAAAATGGGAGACATAGTGCAAGGCTCAAAGGAAGTGAACATAGACTACGAAGATGCCATATGATGAGATGCTCCTGAATCTAGAAGCCATCTCCCTGATCCAATACCCGAAGAAGCACAAAGAGCATGTCCCTTCATATCTGATGAAGTATGTAAACCAGCTATGCTTGTGTTATGCTGCTCTGAAGAAGAAGAATGAGGAGAAGAAGATGATGCAGACATCCTAGAAGGAAAATCAATTTGATTTTTATGAAGAAGATGTTTCAGCTCATCAATGTCCTTCTTGTAACAATTATGTTCTGCATGTCCTTCCCTCTTGCAATATGCACATGTAGACTTCTTCCTAAATGATTTCCCCTTAGAAAAGGAGGATGAATCTGAGGACTCCTTTTGCTGCTCATGAGGTTTGGAATCCTTTTGTTTCTATTTCTTTCCTTTGCCTAAAGAAGCCTTCTGATCTCTAGGCTCCTGTGATGCAATAAGTTCCTGTGAAGAGGAAGAAGGTTTCACCGTGCCCAGGCTAGCTAACTTAGCTTGCTCTCGAGTGAGAGATGAAGCAAAGTCATCAAGAGATGGCATAGTGAATCACAAAGTACCAAGAACATCCCTGGTAATATGGTGGGCTTAAAAGCCAGATAATCTGGTCCAAGCTTAGAAAGAATGGACAATATCAAATGAGAGTCTTCTTTCTGAACACCAAACTATGACATCTATAATCTAAGAGACTTGAGTTTGGTGAAAAACTCCTAGATGCTGTCAAAATCCCTAGGATTTAAGCAAATAAGCTCATTCTCTAACTGAAACCCTCTCATAGTATTCTGCTTCCCAAACAAAGACTCCAAAGTAGCCCATATCTCATTTGGTGTAGTACAAGATTCAATGTGAAAAAGAAGGTTAGAGGAGAGAGACAAACATAATGTACCATAAGTTTCATCACACCTTTTAAACCATTTTCTCTTTTCAGTAGCACCTGTAGGTTCAATTTCTGTACCCATGGTTACCCTATACAACCCTTTATGTTTCAAATGAATCTCCATTTATTTTTTCCAATCAAATTAGTTGAATGGAGTAAGGGGTGAAATTTTGTGTAAATCCATGACAAAAAACAGCAATATATACTCTCAAAATAAAAAAATATTCCTCTTTGATCTTAAAAAAACTCCCGATTGCACCTTTCCCAAGAAAATAACTCAAAAAGTAAAGGCTGAATTCTGACAAAAAAATCAGATACTTGGTTAAAAATCTGCAATCATCAAGTCTAAGATCTAAGAAGAGGATGAAACCAGCTTTCCAATGCCTATTCGTTTTCGAAAAACGGAACCAGGACGCAAAAATTACGCCTCCTGGAGTGAAAATGACAACTTCTGGCTTTGACAGGAAAAAAAAGCATCAAAACGGAAAAATCAGAAAAAAATACCAACATCCCTAGAACGATGTCAGAAGCAACTTTCCGACGATATCTCGTTTTTGAAAAACGGAGACCATATGCTCAAGATATGACCATTTTACTGAATATGCTCATTTAGGCTTTAAACCAATTTTTTTATTAATTTAAAGATGAAAAAATTAATAAAATATTTAGTTGAACCTTCATGCACGAAAATCGAGGTAGCACAAAAATCAAAATGACACAGAAATCAATGCAACTCAAAATTGATGTAGGCCCCAAAAAAATATGGCACGGAAAATGATGCGTCCATACGGATCTGTACGGATTTTTCTGGCAACTATTTTGAAATTTCCCAAAAACACTAAAGAAATAATTTTCAGAAAACCCTATCATATTTTATATGAAAATAGGGGTTTTTGGGCCTTTTGAGAACATCTATGAAGTCTGTTTTGCACTATCATGCACTATTTGAGAGATAAAAGTCAAATTTTGTTAAAAAATGATGAAAAACCCCTCTAATCTGACAAAAAATACTGGAATAAAACCCTTGCACAGAAGAAAATGTTGTGAAAGAATATCTTCAAATTACGAATAGGTAGCAATAGGTTTGGAGCTCTGATACCATGTAGAAGTTGAAAAACTAACTTTACAGTCCCCAAGAATCACTTGCAAGCAATCACCTATCACATGCGAAGATATTTAAAACAAAAACAATAGAAGTTCTGTAAACCATCAGAGCCAATGTGTGCAAGCAAAAATCAGAATTAATGATTATTGAATGAATTGTTTTACAAATATTACAAAAGCCTTCGAAAAGGAAATGATGCAATAAAGCAAGAAAAAACAACCCTAATCTTATCTTGAGCAAAAAGACAACTCAATAAGATAAGAATTAAATGATAATTATCCTAGGAAATGAATAATTAATTACACCAACACCCCCCCATAAGTGCAACTTAGGGAGAAGCAAATTATTATGCAAAGATGAGTCCCGACAACAAGGCCTGATCAGGTACTCATTTACAAATGCAATGCAAACTAAATCAAACAGGGTAAAGGAGAAAACCACATGGGAACACAACTCCTCCCCAAAATAGAATGCAATAAACTACCTAAGTGATGAAAGATGGAGGACTCCATAAGACTAACATCCATCAAGCATAACTAGTCTTTGTAATATATTGTATACGCTGATTCAACAAAGATATTTGAATATTAGAATCATAGCTTATCTTATGGTAGAAAACCATACCTTAAAAATTAACACATCAGACCAATCATACTAGTCCAAATATAAATGTCATCTTCAATAGAAAATAGCTTCTAGTAACTATCTCATTCATTTAATACTGTGTTGACATCAATGGCAACCTGTTGCCATTAATGAAAACCATTTGATGTAATCCAATTTCCAACAAACCCTAATTTGGGAATAAATCACCTAGTTTGGTGTATGAGTCCTACAAGCTTTAAAATCAATTTTTTTAGCATTTCAGAGCTACATTCAATCTCCTTCAAGTTTCCAGGTGCACACCTTTCATCTCTCAACTTTTTATTCTATTTTACATGCTTTTCTAGGTCACTTAGTGGAAGATTGCATTGCATAAGGTTTAATAAAATGTTTGTACTTGCATTTAATTTGTCTTTCCAAGCCCTAGCTTGGTGGTGAACCCCTCATTAGTTTGTAATCAGCCCCTAAGATAACCCTATTGCAAGATATCTTTCTCCTTTGTCTATCTTGGATTGAGATCTCTAGGGTTATTCTTGAATGAGAGAGTGTGAAGATTGTTATTCCATCTCCCAAGCATAGAAGTAGCAAAATTCAGCCTTTCATTTTGGTGAACCTGCATTTATAACATCATAGTTCTGATTTGGAGTGCATCATCATCCTAGATCTTGCTTGCATTAACTGTGCATTAGGGTTTGCATTAGTTAATTGGCATTCTAAGGTTTCTAATTTTTGCATTAGTGAAAGTTCATATAGCTTGCATTTTTGCATCTCCAATCATTGAAAATCATATAAAAAACTACATTTGTACTTAGTTTACAAATCATACAAACTAAAAATCTTAAAAATCACTTGAATTTTTTTCAAATTTTTGAAAAAATCCTCACTAGGACTCATATGCTCCTCTGGGTGATTTAGTCGTAGTGCCGATTTTGAACTACATTTTCTAGAATTAAAAAAATTGTTTCTATGCTCTTGTTTGCTGTTGATAACTTTTTGTTTTGGTTTATAGAGTTTCTATTATATTCATTTAATTGCATTTAGCTTACATTTCATTTGCATTCATGTTGCATTTAGTATCCCTTGCATGAGAATTTCTACTTTGTTTACTATTTCTAATACTATGGTGAGACAAAGTTCAATACTCATGTCATCCCATGATAGAATAATCTTCATGGATCTTGAGTTATCTAGCTCTTTCACTCCTAGTATTGAAACTAGTTCACTAGGTATGGACCATACCCTTAGCAACTCTTTGCCTTCAAGTAGTGTAATGCATGTTGAAATAATGGTTGCTAGTGTTCCACAAGAAAACATAATACAAATTCATGAAGACTTAGCAAAACTACAACATCAAGTAAGCAATGACAACATTTCAACCACTACCGTCCCTACCATAGATAACATTCATCACATTCTTGAAAGTGAAGATGGACTTGAACTTGTGTGAAACATAGTTAAGATCTTTGGAAAACACCTTACTTCAACCAATAGTTGTCCTTTACATATGAACAATGTCACAAGCCAAGGAGGAAATCAAATTCCTCCTCCCACAACAATTGCCTCTATTTCTACCTATGCCAACCCTCAAGTTACAACAACAATGCAACCTACTAGTAATGTGATTCCTTCCTTGGATATTTCTGCTAGCATCCCTAGTACCTTTGTGGCATCGCATGTCAAATCTCCTACCACTTTACCACCTATAAAAATTACATTCACTTGTACCTTGAACACATACAAACCTTCACCTTTTTCACCTCCATATCATAATACAAGCAATGATCCTCTCATAAACCAAAATTTTCAAATTGTTTCATCCCTTCAAAAGAAAGTTTCTACCATCAATAAAAATAAAAATGGCCCACCTACATATTATGTCAAAAGCAAACCCTTGTCCTTGGGGATATTGCGAACACTAATGCCACAAGGTGTAGAGGTGCCTAGATTTGAGAAATATGAGGGGAAGGGTGATCCTTCCAACCATGTTGGTTCCTATACTACCTTGTGTAGTGACTTTGTCCTTGATGATAAACTCTTGGCTAAACTTTTCCCTAGGTCCTTGAAGGATATTGCCTTAGAATGTTTTTCTTCATTACCGAAAAACTCAATTCGTTCATTCAATGAAATTTTTGAGGCATTTATAAACCGTTTCCAAGTGCATATGACTCCTAATATGACCTTGGACAATTTGATGAGATGTAAGCAAAAAAGAAGAAGAAAAGATTACTGACTTTATTTTGCACTGTCAATCACTTTATTCTCAAATTGATGTAAAGGTTCCTAACCCTCACCTTCAAAAGATGTTCATAGAGAATTTTCAAATTAAGATACAAGTTAATCTTACCATGACAAAATTTCCCTCCTTCATACACTTATGCACCGCTCTCCATGATTATCAAAACTCGGTTAGTAGTCGTGATACAAAATCCACCTCTAGTCGAACTAAGAAGTTTGAGTCAACAAACCAAAATAATTACCAACCTTTTAGAAAGAAGAATAAATGCTTCCTTCAAGTTAATCCCCCTAAAAAAAAAAAGTAAAAATACTAACACCCAAGTAGCTGTCGTAAAAGAAATGATACCATTTAACTATGGGGACTCAAAAATACAATTCATTCTCTTGTCTGATACCCTTCATAACACAATGACACAAATTTTATAACAACAAATGATTACCTCACCTCCCATTAAAAAAACCGATCCTAATTAGCCTCTACCTCTAAAATTTAGATCAAATTCTTATTGCCATTATCATTGACAAAATGGACACGATATGAAACATTGTAAGTGTCTTAAACATCTTGTGCAAGACCTCAATTATTTTGGTAAGCTCTCTGTTGGAGGTGTTAATAATCAAGGAAATAAGTTTGTTGCCCCTCCTAAAAAAACTTGCAAATCTTTACCAATCCCATGCTGAAACATAATATTTCATTTGTCAAAGCTAGTGAAACTACAAACATTGATGTGATGAATATGGACACGAATGATGAGAACATAGATATAATTCAAAAAATTCCTATGGATACTGATCCACAAGAACAAAATCCTATCAATAGTTTGGTTGCATTGGTTGAAACTCAACATCATAAGGGCCAAACTAAAAAGACTCTTGACATTGCTTTCTCCTCTAGAGATATACTTAAACATGCACTTGATAGTCCTCTTTACATATCCAATCGAATCTATGATAAGCCCACTAATGGGATATTAATTGATCCTATCTATGGAGAGAATGTGATCATTAAGGAATTCTTACTTCTACATGAGCTTTATCAGGAAATATGATAAACTAAGAGCATAGATCAAGATGCATAATTATTTTTCTTGCCCTATGATGGGATCAATCACCTTACCTTTGCAAGTAGGACTGAAAACACTAGATGTCTCATTCTCCATCATATCGACATCATATCAATTCCGTATGCAACTTGGTCACCCATGGCTATGCTCCATGGGAGTGGTCTCATCGATTGTGCATAAATGCTTAAATTTTCCCTTTGAAAATGAAAATTTCATTGTGCATCATAGTGGCTTTAACCCTTTGTCTTCCCATGGAAAATTTTCCTTAGAATTCTTTTGTCCTGAGCCTATGGAACCTATCAAATCTCATGAGGAATTCTTTTTTAAATCCTACCAAAAATTTAAGGCAAAATGCATACAAAAATTATCCCTTTGAAACATGCCTCCACCCACCACCGAGCCTACCATCCTTGATGAAACTATAATTGAACCAGAAGATAGTCCAAACAAACAAGAACAACCTCAGATAGAACATTCACTTGTTTCCTAAAAAAGACCAAGAGACAACGAAAACAATCCCATCACGCCTCCTAGAATAAAACAAGTTTATAAAGTTAAAGAGAAAGTGGCTAAACAACCTTCTAGGGTTCCTTCCATTCCTCCCCTTGGGGAAGAAAAGAAACCTATGGTTGATCAACCCGCTCCTACACAAACATAACTTGAAAACCGAACTAAAAGAAACAAAAATGCTAGAGAAAGTTCAATAATGAAATAAACAAAGAAAATCAAGATCCAAACTTGAATGAAACAATGCATGAAAAGTCTCCCCCTTCATTGAAACAAAACAATCCTATACAACAACCACAACAAGAGCTAAGCCCTTCTTTGGACATTATCATTTGACCTTCTATTGTGATTAAGTTAGATGATGATGATGAGATTGAAAATATTGATGAACAAGTACATAATGAATTGAATACAATGTTTTCTTCTTCCATGAGCTTAAATGACAATTCTCCTAAGAAGAGTGTTGAACTTGGTAATGTACTAGTTTGGCACTTGCTATTATCCCTTTGGCTAGTTGTCCACCTTCTATATACAATGAACATGGTTGGGATAAGATGACTTGCTCATAGGTTAACTCACATGTTCCTTACTAGTCTTTTGCATTTTTAATTTTTTTTGTGTGATTTCATTTGCATGATGTGATCCCCTATGATGTTCTATTTGATGTATATCTCTCTCTCTCTCTCTCTCTCTCTCTCTTTATGACATTCCTCTTTGTACCTTTATTCTTCTCTATGCCTTCAATCTTTTATCTTTTCCCTTTATCTTTTTTTGTGTTTTCCTTTTGGGGATGATGCAAGGCATCGAGACATTCATGTCTCTTCCATGTTGACCCAAAATATTTTCCTTTATCTTTTTTTTGTCTTTTGTTTTCCTTTTAGGGATGACGCAAGGAATCAAGACATTCACGTCTCTTCCATCTTGACTCGAAAGGTTTTTCTTTGTTTTCACTCTTCTAGTTCTATGAGTATTTGGAGAATTATGAGAGTTCTGAGCTCTCTAAAAATATTGTAGCAATAACATAATGAACCCAAATCCATAGATCCCTTATGTGTTTGGAGTTTCATTTTGGGGGCAACCCCTCTCTTTTCTTTTGCATGATGCAACTTTACTTGGAAACATATGACTTGGTATAGGGATTTTCAAGTTAGCTCTCATGTCTTCCTTCTTATTAGAATTTATCATTTTCTACTTTAAATTAATTGCTCACATCATGGTGTTTAGCAATTTATTTAAAGTGGGGGCATACATTGGTATTATTCTTTTGTATTATTCTTTTTTATGTTTCATGGTGTAGTCTTCTTGCTTCATGCGATGTGTTTTTCGCTTTGTGATGAAATTGGGTGTGATGTCCTTCAAGAGTGCGATATCTCTTATCATATTATATTCCTCTTAGTGCCTTGATGCAACACACTGCATCCCCTAACTTGTGAATCTTTTATTCTTTGATTGGTCCTCTCTTGAAGACATTAGGCACAATGTTCCCTAAGTTAAGGACCTTACATGAACTAAGCAAGACTCCTTTGAATGTTATTTTTGTATTTGAAAATTTGGTTATATGACCACCTTGCATAATATACTTTACATGCCTATGGAGCCATCTTTTTTATTCATGAGTTTCAAGAATATGAAGCTTTGCTTGTCTCATGGAGCTCAAAGTTCGTTATTATGTGGCACCTTATCAAAGTTATCAAGAGGTATAACTTTGGTATGGTTTAAAGGGAAGCCCATCTAGGGCATGAATTTCCCATAGCCACGCGTGTGTGTCTGAGTGCATACCAATTATGTGTGTATGTGTCTCACCTCTTTTAGATGCTCACCCAATGGAAAACCTAAAGTTTTGTTGCCTCAGAGTGAGCATGCATTTTTCAAAGAAACAACCTAGATCTGATCCACATCATGCTGGACAAATAATCGAAGCTTGATCCATCCACCCCTATTTTATTTTTTTTTCTTTTCTTCTTTGGAAGTGTATGCTTGTGCCTTAATGATGCTATTTATATCATTTTCATGTGTGTTCTTTTGTGCCTATGTTGGTTTTCCATAGGATCTTGATCTTGGGGGATTGATCACCCCTCTTGATTGTTTTCATCCTATCTTACCAACATTGGTGCACTTGGACACCTCTTGAAGTGAGTTTGTCTACTTTAGTGTGAGTTTGAAGCAAGTTCATCCTCTTACTAAAGTGGGGGCTAAATGTATTGTTAAAAAATGTCGTTGGTGACATTTTCACTCTTGTTTGGCACTCCTTGTAAAATTGAGCTTAATGATGCCTTGACTTAATGTTGTAATGTGTTTAACACACTCACATTAGGTATTAGGCTCTTGTAAACTAAATAAGCCTAATCATATTATTTAGAGCATTGTAAAGTGTTGTAACACACTTTCACACTTTTCTAGGGTTTTCATAAATAAGTGGGCTTCGTTATGCTTTAATTGACCTTATTTTACATCCACAAGGCTCATTTAATGCATATTTTTTGAAGATAATCCCAACATAAATAAAAAACTAATAATAATTTAGGTGTTTTAGGTTGTGTGGCCTAGATTTAGTGATCTGGGACTTATACGCCACCTTGGGCATATGAGTCCCACCTAGGTTTTGGGTCCCGATATGGATTTTACACCTTTCTAAGCATTTTTTAAAATGATCTTGATGGAACCCCTCAAAAAATTCTTGGTTCCATTCTACAATTGTGTTTGGCTCGGACCCTCATTTCTGGCTTAAGGTTGTGTTCCTCATCACTGTGTTAGGGTTTTTATGTTGTTAAAACCCTTCAAAATTGGCCTAAAAGCTTTGAAAAGCCCTTGGTCATTTTAAAATTGCATTGACCTGATATTCCCAGTCTCCGATTGTCTAAATTACCTCTTATGCCATTGATGTCATTCTATTCACCGACCCCTTGATTTTAGGTCCGTCGGTTACCTTAGTCCTTCTTAGTATTAAATTTCCCTATGATCAAAGCTTAATTTTATAATGACTTATATCCTTAGCCTTCATACTTTATGGGTCAAGTTCTCATCTACCTAGTGATGGTCCCCTTTTAAGATTAACTTTTGCAAAATGTGCATGTTGGCAAGAGACACTGCACATGTTTTTAGGTGTTGTCATTGATGGAAACCCTTGTCAGGCAGCTGATCCACATGTTGCAATTTTCTCATATCAGTAAACAAATTGAAGATCAGTAATTATCTATTAAGCTAGAATAGAGCATCCGGTAATTTTGTGTTCTTTGATTCATATGCAAATTTTATGTTATTATTTTGTGTTGTGGATCACAGGGAGTATTTCTTGATGCATAATATGTGTTATCTATAAATATTGCTGCCTCGTATCAATTTGGGTGGAAGTTAGAAGTTCCGGTGAACTAATTTTCTATTCATCAGTATTTGGAGGCCGACTTGGTGAATATAGTGTATCGCAAATATTTGAGGAGTTATTGTTTAAGTATTTTTGTGTTTGAACATTTTGGTTTGGGTCCCCACTATGTGGTGGCTGACTCTTGTGGATGCACATTGAATATTAGGGATGATTTGAGTTGACTGTTTGTGAATATTTCTTATTTTGTTGAAGCCAACATGTAGCGATTGAAATATTGGTGGTGGATATATATAAGTGATCAATTATATCATTTTGGTTTATGTTCAATGTGAGTTGATGTATGTTGCGAATGTTAGAAGGTTAGTAGAGAGATTATGCAAAGTTTCACTTGTGCATTAAAATTTTTGGTATGAATTGAAGCAGAACAAAGTAGAAGAGAAGAATCAGTTAGAAGGTCCAAAATTTTACTGTTGGACCTAGCCGAAACTGTAATTAGGAATTTGTAGATGCTACTTTATCAGTTCAAATATTTGGAAGTATTCCAAACTTTTGTAAGAAAGTAAGGCTTTCAATTTTTGAGTAGTGAGCTCTAGGAAGTGTGCCTAAATGCAAGTGCATTCTCATTTTGTAATCTTTTCTTTCGAGTATACTTAGAAAAATATTGTGGATTGACCTCCACCATAGTTTTTTCCCTAATAGGGTTTCCATGTAAAAAATCCTTGTGTTATGGTGTTGTGGTTGATTGTCTTATGTGCATGTATTTTTATTTTGGTTGAATGTTATCAACACTTTAATGATTAGATTAACAAAGTTAAAAATTGTGACAACACTGATTCACCCCCCCTCTCAGTGTTGCTTGATTCCAACAATTGGATTCAGAGCTCAGTTCTTTGGAAGAAGCTTAAAACCTTGGTGAATATCTTGGAAAGTGTTTCAATGGATTCAAGCAGTCTTCAACAACAACTTATGGTGGCCCTAGATGATCTTGATCAGGAAAAATCTGAAGTCTGAGAATTACAAGAAAATCTCATGAATGTTGAGAGATTCATTGAGTCACTAAAAGAAAAAATCAACAAGTTGAGAGAGAAGAGAAGGGAACTTCGTGATCAGATCATTCAAGAAGATAGTAAACACATTGTAGATGAAAAACTGAGTCAAACCCTAAAGGAAAAGATAGAAGAATATGAAAAGCTTGCCAGTGATAATGCAGTTCAAAATCATGAGACAAAATCTATTATGATGAGGATGAACTAAGGAAATTGAAGACAGGAAGATAAATGAAGAAAAGCTTGCCCAATCCTTGAAAGAGAAATTTGAAGAATGTTGTCGAGTTGTTGATGGATTCATTTAGTTGGAACTTGAGTTAGAACAATCCAAACATAATGAGGAAGAGCTTGAAAAACACATTTTTGATCTCAAAGATGAACTTGCTACTACAAATGAATTCAAGGAGAAGTTCAAGATTAGCTCATCCAAACTTGATGAATTGATTAAAAGCTAGAGGACTGATGGTGACAAGCGAGGCCTTGGATATGAGGAAGGAGAGAGTTAGAGATATGGAAAAAGGAGGTTTAGACAAGGAAATCAGATGAACAACAATGGAAGGTATCAAGTAAGACAACCAAATGCTCAAAGATTTAATGATATCTATTATGTTTGCAATAAATTTGGTAATATGACAACTCAATGCAGAAGTAGAATGAATTCAAGTGGTCCATCATTCTCTGTTTAGTGCTTTAATTGTAACAAGTATGGTCATAAGTCAAATTAATGCAAAAATGTGATGAACAAATTTTATAGAAATGTTAGATCTTATACATGCAATAGATTTGGCCATATTGCTAACTAATTTAGATCAAGAGAAAGATAGTGGAACAACTGGTTTGGACAAAGAAATGTGGTGTGCTACAATTGCAACAAAACTGGTCATATTGCTAGATTCTATAGAAGAGGTCCGGTAAACCAGAGAAGAAACATGTAGAAGGATGAAAAAGGAAAAGGGAAAGTTACTATAGATCAATCAGGAAGCAGATGAAGAAGAAATGGGTAAAGAAGAGTCCCTCTATTGTAGGAAATGAGCCAACACTAGAATCAACTTCTGGTAATTTCTCTGGGAATTAGGTTAAGGCCTTTGGCCTAAGGAGAACTCCAAAGAAAACATTTCAAAATCCCTATAGGAAATTGACATCAGGATGTGGATGAGTTCAACGATTGTATTGATGATCTATGGATGCTATTGAACAATTGAAGAGAGTATATTTGCAAAATTCAAGGTTCGTAGAAGAGATATCTTTTATAGTGTATAGAAACAGGGTATTCGAATGTGTTAGGGAAAAAGCATTTATTGCGTCAAAAAGGTTAAGTGTGTGAATGATAAAAGGTTATTTCTATCCTTCATTTGTCACTTTGCATTTTGAGAAGAATAAATTTGAAGAGCTCTAAAGAAAACTTTGGAAAAATTTGGTGAGAATTCAAGTGTGAAGGCGATTCAAAGTTCAAACCCTAATCTAGATAAAAGGTATTTTTTGGGAAAACTTGTAAACCTGTGAATTTGTGAAAATGGCTACTCCATTGGTAGTTGAAGTCAAGGATAGATCCCATCCAAATTTCAAGTGGAATCCTTTCAAGTCTATGGAGACCGAGCCTTTAGGTGCATTTTCATCTGTTCCGTATGGTGTCTTGCACATTGAAGATATTAGGGAATACATTCATGCTAATATTGAGGAGTTAGGAAGCTTGCAGTTGATAAATCTATATTCCAAGCACATTATTGGAGAGGATTTATGTGTTAAGCCCATGCAGATTGTGAAATTCCTCATGTTTGATGAAAACGAATGGGTCCCGTACATCTTAAGTCGAGTTCATGCTGAATTCATGTGGTTGAATCAACTATTCAAGATTAAAAAAGAGGCTATAAGTGCTGTTACAAGTTTAAATTCCTCCGGTGGACTGTCGATTTTGAAGTTTGTGTAAAATCAAATAGTCATTGATGCAATTGGTTCTATATTTGATAGAAGAGTATTGAAAATTGATAACATCATTGATGTTGGTGTGAAAGTTTCCTTGATGATCATTGGTTATAAGATATATCACTCTAGCCGAGAAAATTTTGTATCTGATACAATCATATATGTAGCCTATCAAATGGTAAAGGAGAATGTAGAGTATGATTTATGTGAATTGCTTCAAATTCAGCTTATGGAAAATCTTGGTAAGATTAAGAAAGACAAGAAGAATTCCTTTAAATACGGTAATATATTGATATGTTTATTATTTTATTTCATGGATGAAGTTCCGGGAGTTGGGAAAGTGTATTGGAAAAACAATAAGCTTGTTGTTGTTCAGATTATAGACATGTTATTTAGCCTTGGTGGTTTGTAAGCTAGGAAAATTGCAATCTGGGGATATCTCAAGAACTTTCAGAATGAAATGCAAGCAAGGGAAAGAATTCCCACTTCTATTATGGAGAAGTATAAGGATTTGTTTTATGGTGAGTGTAGACACCTAAAAATGATCTAGGCCTGCAAGCTTCATTTTTACCACTTTCGTCCTAGCATAAGTAAGACATTTAATTATGTCCTTGGTCCACATTCCACTATTGATTAAATAATTCATAATTATTTAATTAATTCATGTCCTTTGATTCTTTATGATTATTAAATAAATAAATTTTAATTTATTTATTAAATACGTCACTAATTGTCTAAGTCTTTCTTTAATTAAATAGATTTCTTAATTTATTTAATTTCCCTTTCTGCGTTTAATTATCCTTCACTATTAAATAAATAAATTTTATTTATTTATTTAATACATCACTAACTATCCAATTAAATAAATTGATTAATTTATTTAATTAATTAATCTTATCTGCTGAATTAAATAATTTAATTTAATTATTTAATTGCTAATTTCATATTCTTCTCATTTTAAATAAATTAAATTATTTAAAATATCATGTCAACCCTAACTGTCAGTCCTTTTTGATAAATAATCTGAAAAAGATTATTTATTATCTCTCAAAATCCATAATTTGAATTATTTTAATTCAAATTAGTAATTAATCTTCCAAAAATCAAGTAATCGGGCAGATTCTTGATTTTCCAAATCTTATCTTCAGTCTGAATCTTATCTCTTTGATTTTTTGAATCTTGCAAATCAGGCGATCTTATCTCTTTGATTTTTTGAATCTTGCAAATCAGGCAATCTTATCTTCTTGATTTTTTTGAAAATCTTCATTATCTAATTAATTTCCTCATTTATTCTCCACCGTCGATCCAATTTTATTCTGACCGTTTGATTAAGGATTTTGCCCTAACCCTAATTAGGGATTCTCGGGTTTAATCTGGATCGTTCATTTTAGGGTCTCATCACTAATTTATCTCGTCCGTCCGTTCGAAATGGCCTTTTCTATAAAATGCCCTTTCCTTCTCATTTTACATATCTGGACATTTTACGTAATTACTATAGGCATTTATTTACTCTCACTTATTCATTGTCATAGGCATTTGATTAATATTGGCATTTATTCTAGGCATAGGCATTGACTTTTAGACATTGGCAATACTCATAGGCATATCAAATCCTTCGAATCTTGTTGTAGGGCTTAGGCATTTTAGATTGCTCAAAGTACAAATCTGAGGGCAACATTTCAGGCAAGCAAGAAGGTGTAACGAAGATCAATCATGGAAGATGGAGACTCTTGGTGATATATTTCCTTTTCGTTTTCATTTGATTTCCTTTGTGCTTCGTTATATCATTGGATTTTTATGTTATTTGTGCTAACCCATCTAACAATGGGATTTTACCACAAGGCTTTGACATAAATGCTTTGCCACCTCCATGCATACCTCACCATCAGCAGTCATTTGACTGCAAATCCTGCCAGTAATTCGCAACAAACGTCCACTCATCACCCTTATCCTAACCTTGACAAGGGAAGCCAACTGTCCACTAGTCCATTCCAAACCTCCACATCATATTCTGACCCTTCACTTATCAATCCCGTCCAAGCCTACATCCCTTATCAACTATCTACCAACTCATGTCAAGTCCCCACATCATACCACACCAATCCAGTCGAAGTCTCCATGTCATATCCTTCTCCTTCAATAATTAATCTAGTCCAAGACTCCATGACATATTCAGTCCAAGATCCCATGTCATATCCTAGTCCTTCACATACTAGTCCAGTCCAAGTTCCCACGTCCTATCCTAGTCCTTTGGTCATTAATCCTTTTCAAGTCACCCCCTCACAAGCCACATCTAGTCATGAAAATTCTATCATTGTCCAAAGTCAAATCCCATTTAATAAACTTGAGGATACATGTCAAAATGAAAGCCCAAAGCATAACCTTATAATGTCACCCTCATGTCAAGAACAAGGTAGTCCATCCCATGACCCTATCTTAAACTCCATTCAGGGAGGCGTTCAAGACAATCATGACATCCAAAACACACCTATCCATGACAACCCCATCTTTGAACAAGACCCTACCATTGACCAAGAAGTCCAAATCCATGACAACCTCATTTTGACCAAGACCCTATTGTTGACCAAGAAGTCCAAAATGATCCACTCGACCTTTACACCATTTATGATCAAATACTTTTCAATCCTATGCAGGCCTCGACTATTGACAGTTTCCAAAATGAGACACTTGCCTCCATGGGACACATAGACGATATTCCTCAAGCACAAGAGTATTCCAATATGGACATATTTGAAAATGATCAAGCTATAGCTGAATTTACTGGACTTTATGACACTAAACATAATGATGGATTTGACATTGATTTGGAAGCACCAACAGAATCATCTGAACTTGACATGTCGCATGATCAAACCAAAGATATCAGTCAGGAATATGTCCAACATGACAATGAAGCTAAGACACTTTATCACTTAGGGTCATCTGTCTTTGTCATAACATGATTTCTCGCAGATGAAAATATTACAAGTGACAGTGTCCATAGACATCATGATGGGTTAGCATCTTGCTTTCAAAACAACAAATACCCCATCGCAAATAGAATCTGTCAAAGCATGCAATATCAAGGCAAAGGACTAGGCATACATGAGCAAGGCATTCTTGAACCAATACAGCTTCAGGAAAATTATAGACATCAAGGTCTTGGCTATTCCTCAGACAGCAAATCAAACGATGTCAGTGGTACCTCCTCGATACTGGGGGCAACCTTGTTAGATACAAATGTCAGAATGGAGTCCATGAGAAATCCTTGTCATAAGATTGCTGCCAACACCCCCTCCACCCACACCATCAACTGTCATTTTATGATGAATCAACCTCCCCTTTGGAACCAACAAAAACAAAAGTCTTACAAGTTAAAAGATCAAAATCAATTGTCAAAGACCATTGAATCAAACAAAAGGACAAGTGGACAAATGAAATTAAAATGGATCCCAAAGAAAAATGGATCAAACAAAGACACCAAGTCAAGTACAAAAGTCAATCACAATGTGGAGCCACAAGACAAGAGGACTCCCACATATAACACATGTCCACCTCCTTCAAAATGGTCATTAATCAAGGCATATAAAAGTGTTGGTTCCAAACACCATCCCTTTAAAATCTGTCATCCATCATCCAAAGTTTGGAAAATAAAAAGTCATTCATCCAAATGTCCAAACAACCTTTCCACATCTACCATCATCTGTCATAATCCTACATCTCGCCTAAAGTCCAAAGTCCCACCCGTCACGAGTCGATGTTCATCATGGCAGCAACTCTGCACGGGATATGGCGGCGCTCTGTTGCGTTAATGAGTATTCTAATAAGGCCAACTCTAGTATCAGAAAGGACCACAATGACATCGATCGGTTGTATACAAGTGCTACGATCCTGACAAGACAACTACTTCAGACAGGAAATTATTGGCATATCATGGCACCAGTCTCTACATCGGCATTGTCAGTGGATTCAGAACAGTCAGTGGTCATCTAAAGCATCCAGGCTAT
>VDFB02362287.1:0-10373 GCA_007258455.2 Sequoia sempervirens
TAATCTGCCTTGAACTCATAGTTGTTCAAGCGTAAAGGGAGATCCTTAATCATGCGCTTGCATCTCAAAGTGTATTCATCTACCACTTTGACTCTGATGCCCTCGAACTCCTCAGTGATGAGTCCACGTTTCTCAACGAACCTAGCATCTATGAAATTATGCGTGGCTCCTGTATCCAATAGGGTAATGACCCTCTGTCCTGCTAACACGCCACGAAGCCGGAAAGAACCCTCCTGCTGAATGCTAGATAAACGGGTCTCCTGTACCTGAAGCTCGGGCTCTGTCTCTGCTCTAGGCTCTGGAGCCTCTGACTCTGAATCATCTGAATGCTCTGGCTGTTCGGAATTTTCTGATTCGGAGTCCTCATAATACGCCCACATCACACGATTTTCCTTGCCCTTAGGTCTTAGAGGACAATCGTGACTGGCGTCATATGGTCCCTTGCAATAGAAGCAAAGCTTCTTCCTGCGAAGGTCATTAAGGGCCTCACGATCCAAAGGTGGGAATGCTGATTTACCTTTCGAATCGTTTTTAAAGTCTGATTTTTCCTTGTTATAATCAGATTTATCCTTATTTTTATTAAAGCCCTTGTTATCTCTGAACGATGAAGAACCTCTGGAGTTGAATCTACTCGACGGGGCTGCTAACTCCATGTTCCGTGCTTTCTTCATCGCCTCCTGTAATGATGGAGGATCAAAGGCTTTGATCTAGCCTCTCAGTGGCTCTGTCAAACCCTCCATGAAGAGTACTACCAATCTCCTATCTGATATGTTCGGAACCATGACGAATAGCCTCTGAAAGTCACTGATATAAGTCTCTAGACTGCCACTCTGCCTCAACTGTGCCAAATCTCTGAAGTAGGTTTCCGGATCCTTCCTATCAAACCTCTCAACCAATCTGTCTACGAACTCCTGGTATGAAGTGATCCTGTCATGGTGTAACGTCACCATACCGTGGTGCCACCAGTCATAAGCCACTCCCTCGAGATGAAGTGTAGCGTATCTAATAGCGTCTCTCTCAGCCATCGGACGCAAAGTGAGGAATGTATCGAGCTTGCTAATCCAAGCTTGGGCTGTCATCTTCCCACTACCATCGAACATCACCAGATTAAGCCTGTTGGTTGCATGTTTAAGATCGTTGTTCTGGTATCGAGGTCTCCAATCCTGTCGAGCTCTATTGTGTTCTCGCCTCTGTGTGATAAAACGGTCAAAAGTAATCCGTTCTCTGACTGCAGGAGGTACCAACTCCCACTCCTCGTTCGCTGCCATAAGGTTATCAGCAAACAAATCCTCATGCTCCTCATCTGGTATAGCCTCATCGGGCTCCAGTCTCGTGAAAGTAGGCCTAGTAGGCCTATCTGCTGTCCGTGACACTGTCCTAGGAGCTCTCCGTGACCCTGCATCACTCCTGTCATCGTCACGATGTGGTGACGGTCTCCTCGAGGTACCCAATCTCTGCAGTGCTACTGCCACCTGCTGTAATACATCATCGGAACGACGTTGTCCTGCACGAAGATCTCTAAGTGCAAGCAAAACCTCTGGATCGTCCTGATCTCTGTTATTCTGTGGGATCTCTGTCCTAGGTATATCTGTTCTGTCAGCCCTGTCATTTCTGTCAGCCATGTTTTCTGGCTGCCTGCTCAAACTGCGTTGCCTTTCAATCAAGGCACGTCTGCGAGTATAGTACCTGTATGTATCAAACTCTTCTGGCTGCATATGATGGCTAAACCCTCAGAATGGCAGGATTTAGCTCTGATACCACTGTAGAAACCCTAGTTTCCCCTGATTCTGATTCTGACTGAGTTTTGGTTCGTTTTTGCAATTTTTGGTTTTTTTGACGTTTTTGAGGTTTTTGAACAATAAATGAAGATGGCGATTTTTGCAATAAAATGATAGAAATTCTAAATAAATTCTAAATACTCCAGAAACTGAGAAATCTACTGATAATAATGTTGCCAGATATTCTATTATACTTCTGAGACGATTACAATGGAGTTCTGATAACATGCAAAGTAAAAAGGCAACAAATATTTAAAAACCTGATTTTTGAGACAGCATTTAATGATCTGGTATATATGGTACGGCTGCAACAAGCATGCCCTTCTCCCTCTGTCTGGTGATTGCGAATGACTCTAGACTCCTAGGCGCCAAATTGAATGAAGGTAGCAAGCCCAAAAAAGAGACATCTTGATCACAATGAAGAAACACGTCCTTTGCTGCAAGTACGGCCTGACAGAATGGTACGGCCTGCAGCAGCAATTAATGCAAGTTGTACGGCCCCCTTAAAATCAATGCTTGAACTCTGTAGAAGGTGCGCCTCAACTCTGAAACCCTGATAGAAGGAATGCTAATCAAAAACTCTGACAAAGATGATCTCTGTAAGCTCTGTAGTTTCCTCTGGATGAAGAAACCTCTGCTGCAATAAATCAAGTGCTATTTCACACCCTCTGAATTGCTTCCAGTGGAGATGGCTCGTTCCCCAAGGAATTCGAACTCGAAACCCTAAAGTCTCTTGCTCAGATCAAAGTTGATCAGTTCTCAAATTCAATAATCTCATGATCGCACAATTCCCAAGGCAAATGCACTATAAGGCTGAAAAGTGCGATTTCCTTAAAAATAGGGTTTTAATAAATATTTGACTTTTAATTCTTTTAATTCTTCCATAGTCTCAGCCAAAAATATTTAATCATAATTTAATTGCCAAAATGACCCCTTCTGATGATGGCGCACCCCTCAAGAAGAATCACTTAAGTTATAATTTAATATTATAACTTTATATTAAAAATCATTAAATAATTAATATTTAATTAATACAATTAAATATTAATATTTCTCTCGTTACTCATCCGATTCACTTTACGATTTCGTCACGAGGTAGCCGAACACGAAGTGGTCTGAGCGGCAAAGTCATCTTTGCTAAAAATGCTTGAGGGTCCCCATGGCTACTACCGAGGGCGCTAAAAATAGTCTGCAGAAGTCCTCCGGTCCGAGCCCAAAAGCGAGAGCCTATTGATCAAAAACTCTACGCCAGAAGAAATTTGAGCCAAAGCTCCGAGAAGTGACCCTCTATCCGGTCTATTAGCCTACAAGGGAGTAGGTGATAGGCCAATCCACGTACTCAGAGATGTCCTTTGAGAAGGGACATGACATGCGATCATGCGACATTGTTGATGGAAACGCCGGGGAGGCGGTGAACTTCAGTCCCGGATCCACGGTGGTGAGGACATCTTTACAGGACACATAGCATGCTTGACAGAGTATCGAGCTCAGGAGCCGGTGATCGGTTAACAATCTTGTTGAGGAGTTGGTTGCTCGAGAGATCACGATCCAGAGACTTCGAGTTCCCACCTCTCGGGGATAGACATTACACACAGGAGTTAAACTTGGTGTTACCTTTTCAAGTTAACTCGTTGTTTCATCTCATGCATGTCTATTATGGGATTTGCTTTATTCACTTGGAGTTACATTTAGGGTTTACGTTAACTGATGGTAGTGTTCCAGTTAACTTGCTTTCAATAAGGACGTGCATGCTTGCACATTGTCCATTTTTAGACTAGATGTTTCGGTTAACTAACGGTAGCTTTCCAGTTAACTGTATAGTTTTCTTTATTAGGGTTTAGCAATAATTTTGCATGCATTGTAAGACTGTAGTTGACTCAAGGTGATTTTAGGGTTCCCTACACCTTTTGATGTCTATAAATAAGAGTTTTTGTTCATTTGTACATAACTTTTGCACGAGAGAGAAATATATGTTGTGCCTACCTTGCCTTCAATATTGCTCGTTTTGTATTTGTTCATGAGTATTTACTATTATGATGAATTGTTATGCCACTTGGGTTTCATGCAATTATGATGGTGAATTCTTGCTTTAGTTAGATATAGTGGCTAGTTTGATTGTAGATTGTATGCGTGTCTCGCCTATGCAATTTATTGTCCTAGTTGGCTATCTTTCATGTTTTGTGTTCAATAAACTCGTTCAGATTGAGCTGATAGATGTGCCACCTTTCCTTCAAGTTGAGAATCTGTACTTGGTTATCGTGTGATGTGTGTGAATAATAAAATTATACAGATTGAGCTGATAGTTGTGCCACCTTGCCTTCACGTTGTGAGTCTGTACCAGGCTTATTCTCAAATAATCATTCTTGCTCCGTTTCCTAATGCTTTGAATTCTTGAGGGGATTGGATAGTTAAAGTTACTTAGTTTTGTGTGTTGTAGTTAAGTCTTGCGAAACCAGAAAATACTTAGCTGCAACGTATATAGTTTTCTTGAAAGCCTTGTACCTCTTACAGCTGAGACAAAAAGACAGGATATATTTTAGTTTATTTTCCTTTTCAAGCATTTTTGTTAAGCACAACGAGGGAGCTTCCCCTCCTAATTTGAAGAGCATTCATTGCGTAGTGTGCATAGCTGTCCGTATCAACTTGCACTCCAGAGGTGTTAGTTGTTACGCCAACACACCATAATCTTTCCACCACAAATTTGCAAGGATAACAATTGACATTTATAACTTAGTAAAGATTTTAATAAACTTAAAATTAAAAAAATAATAAATTAAAATTAAACAAATGTTTTTTTACTTGGCTGTAGAGTGACTCTCTTATGAATGCAAAAATTCGAAAAAAATAATGCCTCCTTGACCTTCTTATAACTTTGTATCTCATCAAGTATGATGCCTTGAAGGTCACCATCATCAATGAATTTTTCAATACATGTGTTGGGGGCCAAGAACAACATTTGCATTTGCTTTGAAAGTAGGGGAGAAATAAGATTTTGGGTTCAACTAGTAGGCAACAACATGAATATGTTGGTGGAGTCGTCAATTCCACCTCCAATCAATTATGCAGCGTATGGGTTCATATTTGGTCTTATTCGACCCATACAAATATTGAATCATCTCTTTGGCCTTATCCATGGCCTCATATAGATACCTCATGGGGTTTTGAATTCCATCCACCAATTGTAGAACTCTAACCAACGATTTTGACACCTAAATATCAAAATTTTATAGAATCAACAAATTGTAACTTTAGAAAAATAAGTAAAAAATCAAAGTTTGAAAACATACATTGATGATCTCCTACATGACTTTGGAAAATGTATCATAAAAATGGTCTTCACGACTGTCATTGCTTCCACCTTCCTACAATAAGGACTCTCCAACTGTCTTTCAGTCACAAACATGCACTTAAGGTTGGGCATTGTAGCTAATATACCCTGCAAGGTGAGGAAATTAGTAGTAAAATGTGTGACTTTTGATCACATGAGATCCTTACCATCAATGTGCTCTCTCATAAGATTTAAAACCCATGTGTGGTTGTAGATATACTTTGTGATATTCCTTGCATCTTCAACCATATTCTTCACCCAGTTTGGTTTTCCTATGCTCTCAAGGAGTAGATCAAGATAGTGGGCAGTACAAGGGTTCCATGATAATGTTGAGTGCCTCACCTCCAAAAGTTTACTGGCTGCCACTTATGCAGTTGTATTGTTAGTCACTATTAGAATGACATTTTCCACTCCCACCTCCATCATCGCCTCATCCAATGTGTTGCACAAGGTCTTTGTATTTTTTAATTTATTGGAGGGATCAACTGATTTTAAAAATACTAGTTGTCCCTCTAAAACCACTAAAAAAGTTGATGCATGTCATATTTATTCCATCTGTCCACCCATTAGATAAAATGGTGCAGCCTTTCTTTTCCCAATTTTTCTTTTGTTCTTTTAATAGTAGGCATGTGTTTTGGACCTCATCCTGCAATAATGTGCCACTCAACTCAGGATGACTTGGGGCCTTGAACCCCTTACTTTCCATGGTTAATGCATTGAACAAGTGCTTCCAATAAGGACTTAAAGCAACATTGAATAAAATATTATTGTAGTACCAAAATCTTGCATATGCCAACTTTGTCTCATGTTGTAATTTTCTATTCCATGCAATACCTTCCAATGACGGTTGTGCACTAGGAGTGTTATGGGGAACAAGAAAAGATAGAACTTTGGCTGTCCACAGTTCTTGATCCTCGTATCCATGGTCCAATGGAAGAAGGGCCCCCCATATCTCTCTATGACCCTGTAGAACTGAAAAATGGGTTTGGGGGTGCCATTGCCTCTTCTGTTTTTTTTTCTACTTTTCTTTGGTCATATGTTGTAATGAGTGCTTTCACTTCCTCTACTTTTGGACCAGCTAGCGTACATGGCGTAACATCTCACAAGGGATCCATGCAAGGTGATATTCAAGTCAATTTATGCCACCAATCATAGACTTAGTGCAATGGGTCCAAATAACCTCTCCTCACATTGCACCTGGTGTCCCATGTTTTTAGCAAGGATCCCTCGATTTGCAACTAGTTCTATTTTCAGAAGCCATATTTATTTTAGACAAATTAAAATGAAACCTAGCAAAAGGGAGACAAAAGGAAAAAAATAGTAATACTCTAGTTAGGAGTGCTGCAACCTAAACTTAAAAAAATAAAAAATAAAAAATTGCTGCATAAAAGATTTCTTTATTCTTTCATTGTCATGTTTGATTTCTTTTCGCAGTTTCAACTTCCATTGTCATGTAACATATTTGGTTCTTGTCCAGGGTTGCTTGCCTTCAATAGAGTTTGGGTTAACTGGTAAATAAAAAACTTGGTGATTAGCTTCTAAGTTCTATCTACATTTTTCCAAAAAAATGTGATGAAATTATTTTTTTCAGATGTTGTAATTAGGAATAATTTTTCCATGCTAGTTCTTGGTGTTGATGAGTTTTACTGTGGTCCATTCCTATTATCTTTTTTCAGTTGGCAGGTTGCATGGAATAGGAATCCACCATAGTAAAAATTTCCCATGCAACTTGCCAATTGAAAAAGATAATACTTGAATTGAATGGAATAGGAATCCACCACAGTAAAACTTTCCTAGGTTCAAGCAAATACAATTTTGTTGGAAGGATTAGTAGTGATATTTCTTAGAAAGAATAGACCTGAAAGATAGAAGTTGACACTCAATGGAGTTTGACAATTTATCAATGATATGGCATTCTTCATGGTAAACTCTTATCCAATTTTAGATTTTTAATCAATGTGAGGAGGCTCTATTATCATCCTAGACTCCTAGTGAATGTCATATGATAAATATTGGCGTTCATCCTTCCAACAAATATCAACCATCAAATGTAGAGTATGATAATAAATGTCATATGAGAAATATTGATGTTCATCCTTCCAAGTTTCCAACAATTATCAACCATCAAATGTAGAGTATCATAATAAATGTCATATGAGAAATATTGTTGTTCATCTTTCCAACAAAATATAATGATTAATATTGATAAGAATAAACTTGGCTCGAGCAGGTAAAAGACAAAAGACAAAACCTATGTTATCACGCTTCCAGTTGTGTGCCTAAGTTGCCACAATCATCCTCAATCATGTCCCAAAAATGCTTGAAATCACATTAACTTTTTAATGTTTGGTGGAAAATAAGGTTTTATACTTATTTCAGTGAGTTTTTGATGGATTTTAAATAAAAAACACGAGTTTTTGATGGATTTTAAATAAAAAAACATGAGTTTTTGATGAGATTTAATGCAAAAGTCATTGCGAATTTTAGAAAAACCCGGTGATGAGTCTTTTTGCAAGTTACTTGCCGCCAGTTTTGACTTGCAAGTAGTTGCAAAGTTTTACAACTATGGTTAAGATGAACCCTTGGCTATTCCAAATGACCTTCAACAACCTTGACAACTTACAAAAGTGAGCAACCTCTAGCATCTTATGGACACATTGCTGCTCAAACATCCATGAAAACTCATAAACAGCTCATAAAGCTTATGGCAGCCCAACCATGACTTGTGGCTCTACATCTAATGGCAGCTCATAAACTATCTGTATGATCTAATAAGTGATCTGAACATCTTGTGGAAGCCCTTGAATGAATTCCGACATCCATGTATTGCTCTTAACCTATTATGCTAGTATACAGATAACCTCCAATAGATTATAGGCAGCTATGGTAACTCATGAGAGCATGCGGGCTACCAAGATGAGGCAAAAGTGGTACTCAGATGGCCAAAAATATTTCACAAACAACCATACCAAATAGAATTCGGAAATCACTTTGCATCTTATGGCCTACAACATTTGTATAGTGGCTAAATTGTGTGCCTTGACATTGAGGCACAAACACTTGATAATTTCTCGAAAGGTTTTCCTTCTTGCTTCTACACTAGTCTTATGTGTTTTAGACCTTGTTAATCTACTATTTGATTCAAGTATGACTTACTCAATGGTCTTGTGGTCCTTAAATGCTGATTCGGATGCTTGAAAATAAATATTTTAAGGTGTGGGTCAATTAAGCTCTATAAATTCTTTCAACCCTACATGCTTTTTGTTGCTTTTCCATGAGAAAATGTGCCTAGTGTTAGTAGTTATTTCTGTGTGAGGTCTATTTTAAGGCAGCTATGGTAACTCATGAGAGCATGTGGCCTACCGAGATGAGGTAAAAGTGGTACTTAGATGGCCAAAAATATTTCACAAACGATCAATACCAAATAGAATTCGGAAACCACTTTGCGTCTTATGGCCTACAACATTTTTATAGTGGCTAAATTGTGTTCCTTGACATTGACGCCCAAATACTTGATAATTTCTCGATGGTTTTCCTTCTTGCTTCTACACTTGTCTTATGTGTTTTAGACTGTCTTAATCTACTATTTGATTCAAGCGTGACTTACTCAATGGTCTTGTGGTCCTTAAATGCTGATTTAGATGTTTGAAAATAAAAATTTTAAGGTGTGGGTCAATTAAGCTCTATAAATTCTTTCAACCCTACATGCTCTTTGTTGCTTTTCCATGAGAAAATGTGCCTAGTGTTAGTTGTTATTTTTGTGTGAGGTCTATTTTAAGCATGCTTGACAAAATTCACTTTTTTTAAGTGCCTTGTTTCTCTTAGGCAATATGTTCTTTTGTTTAATACGAAGTACAATGTGTTGTGTTGGTATGTGGAGCATGCTCAGATTTTGGAGTTTAAATTTTGGCCACTTTGCCTGGCACAGTTTCCCCCCCAATTAATTTATAGGGGAGTGTAGGGGAGGCGAAGCCCCTCTTGCGGGGTCCAAGGGGACCAACCCCCTAGCAAGGTCCCGAGGGCAGCGCCCCCAAAGCAAAAATTCACTATTTTTATTAAAAGAAATTCAACACATATTCCTTTTGAAATTCAGTTAAAAACAATTATCAAACTACTTGGAAATATAACCTTTTTTTATTGCTGCATGGAAATGAAAGGTCATGGCTTTGTAAAGAGCCAGCAGCAAGGTGTGTGTTGGAATTTGAACAGTTGCATGAAGTTGAAGTTAGATGCTGCAAGTCGCGCACAGGAGTATAGAGATTATTGCAGGTTCGTGGTAGTGCACGTAGTAGTGAAAATTATGTGCATTGGATGTTGCACATTGCAGCTGTTTGCTACAGATTAATTGTATTTTGCTGGAAATTTGAATAAAATTGGACTGCTATTGTTTGTAGATGTAGCCCAGGAAAGGGTGAACCATGTTAAATTTTTTGTTGTCTTGCCTCTGTGAATTTTCATTTCTCTGTCTTGTCATTTAAAATCTGCATTTAATTGATAATTTTGATTCCTCATTCCTGCTGGTAAATCCTAACATGTTGAAGTCTCATCAAGGGCTTCAGAGTGCCCTTTTCATCTATCAATGAATAACATATCAAATGAACAAGAAAATATTCTCAAATTTCACAAGGAACAGTGTAATAGCACACACATTGAAATGGGTACAACAAACCTTTAAAAAGTTGAAAAATACCCATGTACAGCAGCACTAAGTACTTTTGTGTCCAATGTAAACAAAATGATTCATCAATAAGTTTCTATATGTCTGAGTGCCATATAACATTTAACAGATGAAATCGAAATACAATAAATGGCTGTTAGTAAACAAATCTCTAATCTTATAGGGCTTTAGCTTTGACACATTCATTCCATTCATCAATATTACTCTGTCCCAAAGTCTTTAATATTACTGTTCCATTGTTTTTTCTTTCATCTGGAAGGGTTTGAAGTTCAAACATCTGGTTGATCTTGGCTTGGTCTCTTAGATTGGTTGAACGGGTAGTCATCGTTGGTGATTGGTTGTTTCCCAGACTCCAAGTATTTGTTGAGGATTGTTGCTGTTGGACAGTATTCACATTGGTCCAAGACTTCTAAGGCACAATCGAGAAGCAACTTAAGAATATTGCATCTTCCAATGCATTTGGCCACTACTGGATTGGGTTTCATCTTTTGAGCAGTTCTTTTCAATCAAGTATGTCATTATGAGTGGGTCTAATGAATCCAATGAAAATCAAGTCATCTATGGATTGCAACTTAGTCAATTCCTCCTT